>JAQZBX010000719.1:0-85428 GCA_029593785.1 Cabassous unicinctus | reverse complement strand
TTTTCTTACCGCTTTTGCTTTCTCTCGCCATAATCTTTTTCCTTCAAGGGAACATAGAAAACAGTAAGAAATAGAACAAGAAGAACAAAGTATCAAAGAGAAAACTTAACACACACACAAAACCAGCAGCTAAATAAAACTTTAGAGCAGAAAGAGAAGCAAATAAGTTGAATAAACCCATCAAGATAAAAATATGACCAGAGGGCAACAAAAAATTACAAGCCATACTAAGAAACAGGAAGACAAGGCCCAGTCCAATGAACAAACTAAAAACAGGAAGAGATGCAGAACATCGAACACTAATCAAAGATGTCCAAACAAATATCATGGACCAACTTAATGAGGTGAGGAAGAGATTAAGGATATTAAGAAGACACTGGGAGAACACACTGAAGAAATTGTAAACATACATAAAAAGATAATGGATATGATGGTGATGAATGGCACAATCCAAGAAATCCAAAAGACACTGGAATCACAAAACAGGGGATTTGAACAGCCAGAAGAAAAAATTAGTGATGTGGAAGATAGTACATCTGAAATGAAACAGATAAAACAGATAGATAAAAAGATAGAAAAAATCCAGCAGGGACTTAGGGATTTAAACAACACAAAATGCACAAACATATGAATTATAGTCATCCCAGAGGGAGAAGAGAAGGGAAAGGGAACAGAAAGAATGTTGAAGGAAATAATGGCTGAAAACTTCCCAGTTAAGGCAGACAGATGTACATGTCCAGGAAGCACACAACACCTCAAAGAGTATAAATCCCAACAGGCTTGCCCCAAAATATATACTTGCTAAAATGTCAAGGCAGCAAGAGAAAAGAGAACCATCACATACAAGGGAAGTTCAATAAGTTTAAGTGCTGATTTCTCATCTGAATCTATGGAGGCAAGAAGGCAGTGGTATGACATACTCAAGGTACTAAAGGAAAAAAAAATTCCAGCCAAGAATTCTCTATCCAGCAAAGCTGGCATTCAAAAATAATGGAGACTTCAAAATAGTCACAGATAAACAGAAATTGAGAGTATGCCAATAAGAAACCTGCCCTTCAAGAAATACTAAACAAAGTTCTGCAGGTTGAAAGGAAAAAAGAGGAGAAAGAGAGTTGGAGGAGAGTGTAAGAACAACTAAAAAAACAAAAAGAGAAATAAAAAGAACATATGACATACATAAACCCAAAGAAAATATGGCTGATGTAAGAAATTCCTTGATAGTAACAACACTGAATGTTAATGGATTAAACTCACCAGTCAAGAGACACAGATTGGCAGAATGGATAAGGAAATATGACCCATCTATATGCTGTTTACAAGAAACCCATCTTAGACCCAGGGATTCAAGGAGACTGGAAGTGAATGGCTGGAAAACAATTTTTCAAGTAAACAACAACCAAAAATTGGCAGGAGTAGCTATATTAATATCAGACAAAATAGACTTTAAATGCAAAACTATTGTAAGAGACAAAGACAGACACTATATATAAGTAAAATGGGTAATCTTTCAAGAAGAAAGAACAATCATAAACATTTATGCACCTAATTAGGATACCCCAAAATACATGAGGCAAACACTGACAAGACTAAGTGGAGATATAGATGCCTCTAAAATTATATTGGGGGACTTTAATACACCATTATCTCCATTAGACAGAACATTTCAACAGAGAATCAATAAAGAAACAAAGACTGAATAATGCATATATTATTATCTATAATAATAGATGTATACAGAATGCTACACCAAATTCAGAGGGATATACAATCTTCTTGAGTGAACATGGATCATACTCCAAGATAGACCAAATATTAGGCCACAGAGCAACCCGCAATGAATTCAGAAAGATTGAGATTATACAAGTAATTTCTCTGACCACAATGGAATGAAATTAGAAATCAATAAGGGCCAGAGAAACAGATTAGGCACAAAGACATGGACGTTAAACAATACATTCATAGACAAACAGTGGATCAAGGAGGAAATCTCAAAAAAAATTAGTAACTACCGTGAAACGAATGAAAATGACAACAGAACATATCAAAACCTATGGCATGCAGCCAAAGCTGTACTGAGAGGGAAATTCATAGCAAAAAATGCATATATCAAAAAAGAAGAAAGAGTTAAAAATGAAGACCTAAATGCATACCTGGAGAAATTGGAATAACAACAACAAATTAACCCAAAAAGAAGTAGGAAGAAAGAAATAACAAAAATTACAGCAGAACTAAATGAAATAGAAAATAAGAAAGCACTAGAAAAACTAAACAAAGCCAAAAGCTGGTTCTTTGATAATATCAATAAAATTGGCAAACCATTACTCAGACTAAAAATGAAAAAGAGATAGAACTGATGCAAATACACAAAATAAGAAATGACCACACAGAAATAAAGAGTATCATAAGAGGATACTTTGAAAAATTATATGCCAACAAGAATGATAATTTAGAGGTAATGGACAAATTCCTAGAAACTTACAAGCAGCCTACATTGATGAAAGAAGAAATCAATGAACTCAACAGTCCAACTACAAGTAAAGAGATAGACTCAGTCATCAAAAACCTCCCAACCAAGAAGAGTCCAGAACCAGACAGCTTCAGAGGTGAATTCTACAAAACATTCCTGAAAGAGCTAACACCAATCTTGCTTAAGCTCTTCCAAAAAACAGAAGTAGAAGGAACATTGCCTAACTCATTCTATGATGCCAACATTACTCTAATACCAGAGCCAAACAAAGATGCCAAACAAAAGGAAAATTACAGACCAATCACTCAAATGAACCTAGATGCTAAAATCCTCAACTAAATACTTGCTAATCACATTCAACAGCATATCAAATGAATTATACACCATGGTCAAGTAGGTTTCATCCCAGACATGCAAGGATGGCTCAACATAAGAAAATCAATCAATGTAATACACCACATAAAAGACTGAAAGAAAAAAATTACATGAACATCTCTATAGATGCAGAAAAAGCATTTGAGAAAATTCAGCACTTTTTCCTGATAAATAAACTGCAAAAGATAGGAATGGAAGGAAACTTTCTGAACATGATAAAGTGTATATATGAAAACCCACAGATAAAATCCTCTTCAGTGGTGAAATCCTAAAAGCTTTCTCTCTAAGATTGGGAACAAGAAAAGGATGCCGACTATCACTGCTCCTATCTAACATTGTCTTAGAAGTATGTGCTCGACCACTGAGGCAAGAAATTGATATAAAAGGCATCCAAATTGGAAAGGAAGAAGTAATATTTCACTATTTGCAGATGACATGATCCCATACACAGAAAGTTCTGAGAAACAACAAAGTGTCTAGAAAATATAAATGAGTTCAGTAAAGTCACAGGCTATAAGATCAATGCTCAAAAATCAGTAGCATTTCTGTATACGAATAATGAGCAATCTGAGGAGGAAATGAAGAAAAATACCATTTAAATAGTAACTAAAAGAAGCAAATACCTCATAATAAATTTAACTAAAAATGTAAAGGCTGTATATGCAAAAAACTACACAGCACTGTTAAAGGAAATGAAAGAAAACTTAAATAAATGGAAGAATATTTCCTGTTCATGGATAGGAAGACTAAGCATCATTAAGATGTCTATCCTACCGAAAGTAATATACAGATTTAATACTATCCTAATAAAAATCAACACTGTATTTTTTAATGAATTTCAAAAAACTACAAAGTTTATTTGAAATGGTTTGAAAAAGAAAACTGAAAAACACACTACAAAGCTGCAGTGGTCAAAACTGGATGGTATTCATGCAAGGATAGATATACTGACCAATGGAACTAAATTGAGAGTTCTGATATAGATCCTCACATAAACAGTCATCTGATATTTGTCAAGGCCAGCAAACCCACTTAGTTCAGAGAAAATGGTCTCTTTAACAAATTATGCTTGTAGAACTGGATATCCATACCCAAAAGAATGAGGGAGGAACACCACCTCACACCTTATACCAAAATCAACTCAATATGGATCAAAGATCTAAATATAAGAGCCAAGAACATAAAGACCTTGAAAGCTAATGTAGGGAAGCATATACAGGACCTTATAATAGGAAATGGTTTCATGAATTTCATATCCAAAGCATGAGCAGCAAAAGAAAAAATAGATAAATGGGATCTCCTCAAAATTAAAAACTTTTGCACCTCAAAGGAACTTATCAAGAAAGTATAAAGGCAGCTTAAACAATGGGAGAAAATATTTGGTAAACATATATCTGATAGGAGCCTAATATCCTGCATGTATAAAAAAATCCTACACCTCAAGAATAAAAAGACAAACAGCCCATTTTAAAAATGGGCAAGTGACCTGAAAAGGCACTTCTCCAAGGAAGAAATAAAAATGCACATGAAAAGATGCTTGACATTGCTGGTTACTTGGGAAATGCGAATCAAAACTACAATGAGATACCATCTTACACCCATTAGAAAGGTGGCTAATAAAAAAAAGACTATAAATGTTGGAGAGGATGTGGAGCAATGGGAACCCTCACCCACTGCTGGTGGAAATATAGAATGGTCCAGCCACTGTGGAGGACAATTTGGCAGTTCCTTAAAAAACTAACTATAAAACTTCCATATGATCCATTGATTGCAAAGACATGAACAGATATAGGCAAACCAATGTTCACAGCAGCATTGTTCACCATGGACAAAAGTTGGAATCAACTGAGGTGCCCATCAACAGATGAATAAATAAACAAAATGTGGTACATATACACAATGGAATATTACTCAGCTGTAAGAAGGAAAACAGTGCTAACACACTGGATAACATGGATTAATCCTGAGGACCTGTTGTTGAGTGAAGCAGATCAGGCATTGAAGGATGAATATATATGATCTTATTGATATGAATTAAGGAAATTTAGCAGAATCAAAGAACTATTGTCTAGAAGATAGGTTTACAGGTAATAGAAAGGGAGAAGGTTGTGAGCCAATGCCCATATGGACATAATCTATGATAAGTGAAAGTGTGTAGCTGTGCAATGAAGGGATATGACAGGAGGGTAGTGATATTATTAGTTTGGGTGATGCAGGTTTGAAAGATGGGTAGATTAGGTAGGTAAGGATGTATTAGAAGTTCCAGGGAACTGGGGGGAGGGTTGGGAGAGGGACCAGGTGAACACTGGGGATTGGTGGGTATGTGGTTGAAAAAACAATATTGGGAATGCTCTCATGGCAATATGACAAGGAAGGGTTACTGGATTAGGGTGTTGGTTGGGAGGGCTTTTGGGGCAGGGAACACCTGGAGCAGGCTTCTAGCGAGTGTTCATTCTGTCACAATGTTGTATCAGTGGGTGGAGACCCACATAATGAGCAGAAAGTTGTACTCCCATCCTTGGGAGGTCCCATTTGTTCAGAAATAGGTGGGAGTCTTTTGAAAGCAAGGGTTGTTCCTAATAGGGGAGGACAAGCCAGTGTGTCAAGATCTCACTCTTGTTGCATGTAACTATGAATTTTGTCATCCAACAAGTCAAGTCAGTGTGTCACTGTGGCCCCAGGGTTGGGGAGGGAGGAATAGAATAGATCAAACAGGGGTTATTTAGTGGTCAGTGGAAATGTTCTGTATTACCTAACAGTGATGGACACAGGACATGGTCAATATCATCAAAATTTTTAAAAGTGTATGACCAAAAAGTAAAGCATAGTGTAAACCATTGAAAATGTTTAGTAGCTATGTTTCCCTATATGTATATCAGTTATAACAATGCTACCATCCACATATAAAAAGGTATTAATATGGGGGAGAGGAAAGGAGGAGATTGTTGGATATATGAGAGTCTCCTGTATTGTGTGTGTGACTTTGCTGTGACATAAAACTTCTTTGAAAACAAAATGAAAAATAATGAGACACTGGGGAATGAGAGGAGGAAGGTGCCATGAAAGAGGCCGGACACCAGATTCTGCAAATGTCAAAAAAATAAAACAACTTTTTTTTTTATTTTTTAATATCCCAATCTTTTAATTTAATTTTTAGTTTTTAAAACATGTTTATGTATTTTACCTCTTATATTTAAATTTATCATTATTATTTCATTGTATTTGGCTCTTGTAATGGCTTCATCTTTGAAGAAGCTTTGGATCACAGAAGGGTTATAACTGGGGTGGGGGAGTATTGTTGATGTGGGATGTCAGGGATGGGGGATGCATGGGAGGACTTTCACCTGAGCATACATATAAGGTATACAAAAATGTTCAAATGTTCATGCTGCATTGTCACACTGGGTGGAGAATCACTCAATAAATGAGAGATTACTGAATTCCCATTCTGGAGACCTCTGCCACATCCTCTAAGGGAGCATCAGCAGTCCCCCAAGTGTATGGCAAACGAGGATGATCCACTGATGGGCCTTTGATATTGATGACTAGGTTTATGAGTGTTTGCTCTTGAAATTGAAACATCCTATTGTTATTGCATGCCTAAGGTTTGCTTCCTAAGAGCCTCCTTGTTGCTTAAATGTGGCCTCTCTCTATGCCAAACTCAGTATATGAATGCATTACCTCCCTTCCAGTGTGAGACATGAGTGGCAGGGATGAGCCTCCCTGAGGGATTGTTACCAAGTACCAACTGGCAATGCAACTGGAAAAAGGCCTCAAATAAAAGGGGGAAAAGGTAAAGACAAATAAGTTTATATGGCTAAAAGATGTCAAATTGAGTCAGGAAGTCATCCCAGAGGTAAAACTTACACACATCTTAGTAGGATCTCATAGACTTCTAAATTGGATATCACCCCAAATAGTGGGGCTCCTGAGGGCTCTGGAGACACCCAAGTCCTATGGTCATGGTGGATAGTCTGGAGTTTGGTGCCTTGCCAGTGGGCCCTACTTTGGAATTTTGTGCTCCTGAGAGTGACAGAGTTAGACTCAATTATGCCTTCCCTGCACATGGCTCATCTGACCCTTCTATTCAAACCTATACTTGGTGCTGGAGTTTTTAGGTGTACATCCAGAGATGAGAGTCTTTGGGCTGTCCATGTGCCAAGTGGGCACAGAACCTTGGTGGAGCAGCAGCTCCTACTCTACAGCTCATGGAACTCACCCAGGACAACTGGCAGGGAGATGATGATGGACAATCACCTTCCCAGGGAATGGAGAGAGTCTGCAGCTACAGACAGGATAGCCCCATTCATCTTCCCCATGAGATATAAGCCCCCTCTCATTTGGAGGTGGAGTGGACATCACCGTCCCACACTCCTCAGTATTGGGGAGGTATGGACTAGCGTGGACTTACTGATATTCTAAAAGACATATTGTGATTCAAGCAATGGAAGAAATTACAACACTGATGTGGACACTGGATGCTCTGAGGGCAGGGAGAGGGAAAAGCAGTTGTAATATGGGGCTTTTTTGGGACTTGGGAATTGTTCTGAGTGACATTGCAATGACAGATATATGCCATTTCATATCATCACATAACACGCAGAACTGTGTGGGAGAGTGTAGTCTACAATGTGTACTATGGTCCATGCTTAATGGCAAAGCCCCAGGATGTGTTTATCAATTGCAATTAATGTGCCATACTAATGAAGGATGTTTATGTGGGATGTTGTTGGAGGTGTGGGTGGTGCGGTATATGGGAATCCCTATAATTTTTGTGTAACATTTATATGACCTAAGTATCTTTTGAAAAATAAAAAAAATTTAAATTTTTTTTAAAAAAAGGAAATGCATGAAGCAGACATAACAGTAGTAGATGATCTATTTCTTGTGACAAGTTGTCACTCTACTTCATTGTTCCACATCTTATATCTATGGATTTATATGAAGACCCTAATGAGGAATTAATGGAGGTTAAAAACCATGGGATTTGCTTAGGAATTACAACACTGTGTTCAACAGTAGCTGTGCAGAGTTGGCCATTGAACTGTAGTCCTACTCATAAATACCCCTGAAAAATGTCAGAGAATGGAACTAGTGCCTTGGCAGGGCCATGGGTACAGATACAGTGTAAACCAGGGTACAGGACTAAGGCCCTTTTCATATGAATAATAGCTACACAGAGAAAATCTCATTTTACACAATTTTCTGATCAGTTATTCTCCAAGTAGAGCTATTTGAAACAGCTATTCAAACTTATTCATCTCAGGGTTCTATTAACAATACAGTAGGTTGCTTTATACAACCATGTAATTATGAAACCTTTTTCTGGACAACTGTTTAAACAATTCCAGCCTGATTGAGTCCTATTACATCTCTCCTTGATGCCACAATGCCTGACCATACATCTTATTGATGCTCATTATGACTGTTAATGGCTGCTCTCTCTTTGTTTTAGACCTTACTGTTTAGTACAGATACCATGTTGGCACCTAGAACTGATTATCTTGGAAGCAATAAGTGATGTGTGTGTGTGTGTGAGTGTGCAATTCTGTGTGTGTATGGTGAGTTTGGGGTATCCTAAGTAGTATTTATATCTACTTGCATGGCAAGAGACCCAAATGCACTCAGGGAAAACTGAGATCCTGAGAAGACTGCTTTCCTCAGAAGGGTAGGGTTGTGCCTTCACCAGCAAATAGTGGCCAGGCAATTTAAAGGCCCAGAGTTCTCCTTCTATTCCTTTATGTACCCAACATCCCAATCCCATGTTCAGTCTTCCAACTTTGATATTACTGATCTTTTCAGTAAAAGGATGCCCCTTGCCTGGGATGCCCAGAAAGTTAGCACCTGAGTGGAGAGACACAGGGAAGAAACATTTCCCTGAAAGGTACACAGCCTAAAAGCTCCTCCTCAGAGCCTACCCCTTTTGCTCTCTCAAGATCACATGTAAATCACCCCAAATGTAAATATCCCAATAGGTGAAACCTTACTGGATTCTTAATTTTCTGGCTAGCCTATGCTGTGAGACACTCACATTCAGAAACAGTGACTTTTGTAAATATGTGTTGTGTTTAATTAAAGATAGCACTGGCTGAGGTCCAGCTACCAGATTCTAACCCAGGGGTGGGGAGTCCAACTCATACCATCACAATAATCTGCACATCTGGATTCCCACTCAGCATCTATCACATTTTATGGAGCTGCCAAACCCTAGTTGAGAAACTGGAGTATGTGGGCAAGATTGTCAGTGATGGAAGTAATAACTACAGCCCTGCCTTCAAATTGGATGCCAAACTTACTGAGGACAATGTCAAAGGCCAAATATATTTGAAACTGAGTAGTCTAAAACTTGAAGACACAGGCATTGGTTAATGTTCAAGACAAACATCAGCAACTGAAGTGAAGGGCAGGTAGGCAGAAGTCTCTCCCTTTGTGATGCCTGTAGTGTACTGGGCTGCTTTGAGTTCTCAGTACACACTGACTACAAAGTCCTAACTCCAGGAACTATTACAGGAAGAAGATAGAAAATATCCCTTGTTGTGTCTTGAGGTCTCTACTTTATCCAACCTGAAAGTCTTTCCAGGGACTCTTAAACATTCCGAGGTACAAAAGGGCTCCTTGGTTATTCTTGAAAAGCCAAAGGAAAGACAGATCAAACGATGGATAAACTATCTTTTGAGTGTGTGAGCTTTGTGAAACACAGATAATTGTCAAGTACAGAGATGTCCATAGAAGTATTTTAGAAACTGGCATTTTGATATTTGGGATTTAGAGATATGAATGTCAAAGTACCATAAGAGGTATGAAGCCATTATGATATTTGAGTGTCTATCAAAAAAGTTTTTAAAATTATTCTCAGATATAGCCATTTCCACCTTGAGCTACAAGTGTGACCTCAGTGTTCACTTACTTTTCAAAGTCTGATGACCTCAGTTTCAGATACTCTGTGTTCTAATGAATAGTCACACAAATGTCACTTATAAATACATGTAATTTAGCAATGCCTTGTAATGAATTTTGTGCTTGATGCAGTTTACACAGTGTTCTGACTTGTGTCATGTACCACAAATTTATATATGTTTTTTGCCTTAATCCACATTCTTGTAGTGTGTACCCATTGCACATAAGATCTCTTGAGGATGTTATTTTAGTTAAGTTGTGGCCCAATGGAATGAGATTGGGCCTTAATCTGGACAACTGGAGTCTTTATAAGCATAAGAAATTCAGAAATATACAACAAAATGTCAGAGATATAGTCAGAAGTCTATGGGAACCTATAAAAGAAAAGAGGACGATGTGATGGAAAACCCACAGAACCCCTAGGATTTCCAGTCACCCAGAAGGCTGCAGAACTTGGGAGGAAGGAAACCTTCTAGTCTCAAAAACCATGAGATAATTAATGCCCATTTATAAGCCAAACCATTGTGTTGGATTTGCCATAGAAGCCGGGAAACTAAGACAACTTTGCGTACTGTAAAATGGGGTGCTGCTATTACAAATACCTAAAAATGTTAAAATGGCTTTGGAACTGAGTAATCTATAGAGGCTGGAGGCATTGTAAGGTGCTTTGTAGAAAAAGCCTAAATTGATTTCACAAGACTACTCATAGAAATATTGAAATATGAAGACAAAGAAGGAAATGATGAAAGTGTTATTGGAAATTTGGGGAAAACAATCCTCAATATGAAGCAGCAAATAATTTGGATTGGCCGTGGACTTTCTATGCAATGACCTTGGATATTTAGTTGAGGGCATTCCCAAGGTAAGTGTAGAAGGTGCAGCTTGGTTTCTACTTGCAGCTTATAGGAGCATGTAAGAGGAAAGTGTTAATCTGAGAAATAAACTCTAAGCACAACAGAGCCAACAATTCTTGGTTCATGAAATGCTCAGTATATCCAGAAAGCATGCTCTGAGAACTGGGTCAAAAGATGACTTACCAAGAAACTCTCTCAACTTCTGGGAAGGCATCAAGCAGAGAACAAGTCTCCATATGGAAGTTTCACTGAACGGACTTTTACTAAAGAGGGTGTGGATGAACAAGGATCTGGTCAGGTATCTTAGAGTGAGACATGATTGAAAATACAGTTATCCAGGAAGCATCTGCTGAGAGTAAATTTGTCTGATGGTTTGAATCCCCTTGAGCTGCACACAAAGCTGTCAAGGGTTTTGGAAAATTATATTAGTAGAAACCCTGCTATTCTTTGAGAGGATGAGGCCTGACCACAGTTTTCAGGTAATGTGAGACTGTAACTCCAGTGCTCCGAGAGGGTGAGATATAGACCCCAGCACTCGTAGAGAGCATGGGGACTGTGAGAGCACATAGAAAGAGTAAGGCTGCTGTTTGAACAGGCCTCAAGTACAAAGCACCCATCCACAGATGACTCTCACATGGAAATATAATGGAGTTCTCCCTGCTAGGGTTTGGTCTTGCTTGGGACCCATGACACCTGTTTTCCTACCAAATTATCTTTTTCTATAAGAATGTACTTCCTGTTGTTACACTATTGAACTTAGAAAAAATAAAATGTGTTTTCTAAGTTCCACTGGTAGAAATTTTGCTGCAGGACAAACCAAATCCATAAATGACTTTAATGATTCTTTGGTTTTTTATTTGTCCTATGATGGCTTAAGGTTTTGTGGTGTTGTGATGGAATTAATGTATTTTGCATTTGGGAATATGTTTTAGTTTCCTGGCTGCTAAAAATTACCATAGTAAAGGAATTTATTTGCTCACACTTCAGAGGAACGAAGGCTTGCTTCCTCCCAAGGTCAGCACCTCCTGGCAGGCAGGCAATCTTTGGGGCTTCTTGGCTCTTCTGTCACATGACAATGCACATGGCAGCATCTTGTCCTTTTTCTTCTGAATTCCATTGACATCCATCTTCTGGCTTCTCCCTGTGACTTCTTCCCCATGTTCAATTTCCTTTGCTTATAAGTAAATAAGCACATTGGATTGCAGCCCACCCTCACTCAGTTTGGGCACACCTTAACTTAGAACATATTTGGAGGTTCTCTTTCAAATGTGTTCACATCCACAGGCCCAGGGGTTGGGACATGAACATGCCTTTTGTCAGGGACATGATTCTGCCCCCAGCAGAATTTCATGTCTTGTTTTCATGTCCAGAGATCTGACTTTGGTGGCTTGAGTTATGTTCTACAAATTTAGACTTGTTCTTAATGTTATTATTCATTCATGTGTGTGTGTGAACCCATCATAAATTATATTTCTGGAAGATATTATTTTTATTTAAGTTGTGGCACAATAGAATGGGAATGAGCTTTAATGTGGATTACATTGGTCCTTTATAAGCAGAAGAAATTCAAAATGAGAAAGTCTCAGGGAATAACCAGCAGTCAGAAATATGAAACAACCAAGAAGAGAAAGGAGAAGACATAACCAAGTGATGGAAAAGCTATTATACACCAAGGATTGTCAGCTTCCTTTCCACAGAAGGAAACAATTCTTCAAGCCTCCAAATGCATGAGGAAAATTAATTACCATTTTTAATTAACTAATTGTGTGGTTTTTATTATGACAGTATGGAAATTAAGTTGCACAAGCAGTTGAATTAATTACATTCATTAATGTTTCAATGTCTCTTGCCCACAAAGATATGGGATTTCACAATCAGACCACACCTGAGTACAAGGAATCCTGAGAGTAGAAGGGTTGCTGGGAGCATTGGGATACCTCATGACTTCCTTTAATACTAAAGTCCAGGAAGCTCAAGATGAGTGGAGAACCTATTTTGATTTGTGCAGGGAGTAGGAGCAGATCAAAGAAATCATCATCTCAGTTGTGAATAATTATTTTCTATCTTTGAAAAAACTCTACTCAAGTCATGCTGGAAGGTTCATGGTCCATTTGCCCCTCACATCCAGGAGGTGAATGTTCACCTAGCCATGCTAGAGGTGGTAAATCCCCTGGGAACAGTCCAATGAACTGCCCAATTTCATGCAAATCTCAAGGGCTGATTTTGAATATGAACTGGTTCTGTGGTCTCTGGGAACCATATTCCATATTCCAAGATATATGTGCCTGAAAATGTTCTTGCAGGCTGTGCTGAGTGGGATGTTAGGAGGAAAATGAAGCATGAGCTCATCATAAACTGTCTTCCTGAGAATGGAGAGAGAAGGGAAAGTAAGGTATTTATCAGTGGGGGCTTCTCATAGGTTCAGATTATATTTTTGCATTTCCTTAAAAGTTTTCTCTCTGTGGACTGGTTGTTTCTCTGACCTGAATCTCCAAGCCCCTGAAAAAAGGCAAAGTCATCCCAGGGGATGGGTTCAGGTTTCCTTTTCAACATTCTACATCAGAGACGGAGGCCTCAAAAACATTCCCTGCTTTACACCTTGGAATCACATGTGCAAATAAGTTTCCAGTATCTGTGCATTGTTCCCTTACTATGTGCTGTATTCTCCAGGAATCACACATGTTGTCCAGAATACTGAGATTCCTGAGTATATGCTTCTGTTTGTTACTTCTCACATTGAGGGCATCAGAGATTTCCAATAAGGGTGACCTAGTTAAGGAGTATGACAGTTGTCAATAATGATTTTTATTTCCATATTCTCCCCAAATTCCTAGTCCAAGTCCACCTATGTGAGTCAGACCAAGACCTTGAGAAGCCCTCATAGATCCTGTGTCTCACCTACAATGTCTCTGGATTCTCCATTACAATTCTTAGTTCCTGTTGTTTTGGATCTGTCAGGCCCTGTGAGGGGCTGTAGTAGTGGAGCAAAATATAGCATAATGGAAATACATACTATGACCCACCTCCCTGGAGTAAATTCTCCATCTCTAGATACATATACAAGAACATACAAGTTTCCCTGTAGCTGAGCTGTGATGGCTGAGGTTGCAACTTTGCATTACTGGGTGGACATACAATAAGGGGGAGTCTGTATGTGAGCCCAGACACAAACCTCCCTATGCAGAGAGAGGGCTGGGCAGCAGGGGCACTCAGAGCAAACACAGTACAGGGCTGGAACCCAGCTTCAGGAGTAGGAGCAGGGGGAGGCTGTGGAGGGGTTTCCCATATGCAGTGGGGTTTTCCTTGTTCCTCAACTTCCTGAGACCATCTTCTACAATTTAATGATTTTTAATTAGCTAAATTGTACTTTTCAAAACATTTCTTAATGGATTATAGAATTTAATTTACATATGTATTTATTAAGTGTAAAATGTTTTGGCTAGATATTGAGTTGATACATTTATCCAGATGCCTCTATTACTTTGATGTTTTTGAACTTGTCTCTATCCTGAGATCGCACATTCTCCCTCAGCCTGGAGTGGTGACAGTGGTGCTTAACTGTAGGTATTCATCAATATACACTTGGCAGAGTTTCTTTGTATTATTATCATTGATGGAATAACTTTCTTTTCAAATTATTTATGTCTCTCAGTACCTGGATTGTTTCAAGATCCCAATTTCCAGTTAAGATTATATCTATTTGAGTTCATTTCATTTTCTTTTTTATAATAATAACCTTTATTTTTTGAGAACTTTTAGATTATAGAAATGTTACATGAAACCCCAAAAGTATAGGGGATTCCCATATAACCCATCCACTCTCTCACCCATATTTTCCCCTATTAATAGCATCTTACATTCATCTGGAACATTTGTTACAGTTGATGTACCAATATTGAAACAATTCTATTAACCAAGGTCTATAGTTTACATTATGGATTACACTTTGTGCTGTACAGTTTCATAGGTTTTCACAAATGTGTAATGGCACATATACATAATTGCAATATCCTACCGAACCAATCTAATACCATAAAATGCTTTGTGTTCCACTTATTCTTCCTTGCTCCTCACCTCAGAACGTCTGGCATCCACTATTTTTATATCAGTATTATGTTTTTCTGTTACCACAAACTAATAACTACAATAAAAATAAATGTACTTTGGTCCTTGGTTGCACTCACCCTTTATGTTTGTTCATTCCTCAATCTTGAGAACTTTGGGATGATGTCTGTTCTGCTTCAGATTGATGGGTGCCTAGATGTTATAGGGCAGATGGAAGGAACTGCTTAGATTGCAGCTATAGAAATTCTTTGTTTTACGGAATTGGGCTTGTCCATCATCATCATTTTGTTAGTTGTCCTGGGCAAGTTTTAAGAACTGGATAATAGGTATTGGCCAAAACTCAGCTGAGATTTAGAGATCAACCAGCATATGAAGAGACCAAACTTTTAACTCTCTTAGGCATATATTTAATGAGTATAGTGATAATTATAGGTTTAAATAAAAGAAGAAGAAGATTCAAGAGTAGGGAAGTTATAAATGAATCAATGTAATATTGGGGAAATAGATGATCATATATTCCAAAATAAGGTCTGCCAAGAAGGTGCTGATTTCAAGGGGTTTGGATGGCTTGCTTATAGTGTCTGGGCATCCCTAGATTCCTTCCAATTTTGCTTGAGGCTGTGTTTACTGTGAGATATCATTTTGACCTGAATAAGCATAACATTTGAAATGACCTCCCTGCACAATTTGAAATCTCTTAGCTGTAAAAATTCATTTGTATTAATGTTTCCCCTTTTGGTCAAGATTTTTCCAATCATTTTCAAATTTGGTGACATTGGCCAAAATCTGCATAAATGTGATTTCTAATAATTTTCTTTATTTAAGTTTTCAGAATTTATTTGTCAATCAATTACTTATAACTTCATTATATTAAGTTAGTATGTAATGACACTTAAGCAAGGAATTGCCCCTATCATTTCTGGCTTGATATAAACACATGGGAAGATTGAACACTGAGCTTAAACAACTCAAATATTTTTATTTGGCCTTTAATTCATCATCAAGGCAAACATTTTTCAGGATGGGGTCACTTAAATAAAAAACACCTTTGAGGTTGCTCAGTATGTAGTCCCCCATAACCTACATTTAAGGCAGCAAAATAATAATTTCTGCTTAATTTCTGCAGAGATATGCCATGCACAAGCATGGCTTTCAATTATTCATGTGATGTTTGTGCACAGAATGAACCTATTCCCTTGAGCAATTCCTCTACATGCCTGGCAATGACTCATGGAGGATGGTTGATTATTGTTATAAAATGCGTTATACTCATCAAATGTTATATAATTTACCTACTTCTTGAGAGCATGTTAAAATAATCTTATTCACTAATACACTTTGAGTATTACAAAGACATCCAAATTGTTTCTGTTCTGTAATGTCAGTAATATTTATTTTTTTAAAAAGCCCTCAATACTATCTGGGCCTTTGATAGAATAAAATTCATCATTGTAGCTCTTACAATGGTTATCTACATATTTACTGAGTTCAAATTACTCAAATATTATAACATCTACCTTGCTTATAAGTGAATGGTCAAAATGAAGTGATTCTCCCTATTTGTCCATTTTTGTTCTGCCCTGTCTGCTTGCTTCTGTAAGGATAGATTGTTTCCTGCAGGAAATTAAAATAAGGTGCAGAAATATAGTAAATTTTATAGCACACATCATACCCAGACACTTTCCCATGCCACTAGTCCTTGGTTTGCATTTTAAAGAAAACTACATATAATGGATTAGTCTCCTGTAAAAATTCATGTCCTCTGGAAACAAAGAATGTGACCTTATTTGGAAATAGGATCTTTGCAGATATAATTAGTTAATTGAAGGTGAGGTCATACTGGGGGCAGGTGGGCCCTAATCCAATGACTGGTGTCTTTATAATAACAGTAAACAGATAATCAGTGGGGAGATGGACATGTGAGGAAAGAGGGAGAGATTAGAGTTTTCCAGGTAACAGCCAAAGAATAGCAAGGCTTGCTAACGGACTCTATAGGCCAGGAGAGAGTCATGGAAAATGTTCTCCCTCAGAGCCTTCACAGAAGCAAGGACATGCGTATACCTTTTTGATGACAGCCTCCGGATCTTGAAAGAATAGATTCCTCTTGTTTTGTTCCACCAAGTTGTAGTATTTTGCTAAACAAGTCTCGGAATCTATGACACTAGAGTTCCCAGAATCCACATATCCAAGTAATTCAGCTGATATTTTCAGCTTCCCAATGCCGTTGAGGTAAAAGTTTTTGTTTGGAGAAGAAGTCATATCTGGGTGGCATGGGGATCCTTGAGGAGCTAACAGATGAGATTCCTTTAGGGTAGAACTAGTCTGGGTACTCCAATGGCACTCAAAAATCATCCCAACCTTGTGTTACTTTCAGAAGTGTTATAAAGAAAGAAAGTAGCCACATCCAGGACAGGTCCACCAAAAAAGTCCAGATCAGATCCATGAGAGAAGGAAGTTGTATTATGGCTAAATGAAGCCTAGGACTGGCATAAATGCTAACATTTTGGTAGCAATTTGTCCAAATTCTGATGTGTGTGTAGATGTCCTATTTAACATAATAAAGTCATTTTACATGGTGTGGAATACTAGAAGAAACTGATATTCATACAGCTTCATTCTTCCTTTATTTAATCTAAACACTGTGAGATAACTTCTTGTGATAAAGAAAATTAGTATGTCAAAAAGAAAGAAAATGAACAAGTCCAATGGGAATCTAAGGGATCAGGACCTAGGACTCAGAACCCTTAACTGGAAGCAGCATGGACCTAAAAGGCAGCTTTTTAAAAAGCTCAATGCCCCCAGTCACAAATCCCATCCCTCAGGCCCCAGGACATCCATTCCAGCTCACTGATTCCAGGAAGTACCTTGTCTTTCAATTGAGACTGTCTTTGGTTGGCCAGAATCCTTAATGCCCTCTCTAAGAAGACAGAGAAACTTCCTCAAAATCTATCTTCCACTAAAATTGCAGAGGGAGAACTTGGTGCCCGTGACAACTTGGATGCCTTGGACTGCAGACTCATTAGAATTTTCCTAAATTATAATCCTCATCTTTTGTGGAATGTGAAGGTTCTTTGAAGGTGGATGAGGCTCCAGTTCTGTGCAGTCTAGGCCCACAGTGCTGGTATGTAGGGGGATAATTAAAGAGACTTTTTGTTGACTGTCCCTGGAGGTTTAAGACAGGAGTCTTTCCCTGCCCTTAAGTTTTGCAGTTATGAACCCTGTGGAATCTTATCTGGAGGGCAGGAGGTAAATATGCAAAGTGAGGGGAACTTCCTATTTAAATCCACTGCTACCCTTGCCCAGTGGAGTCTCCCTCATGGCCCACCTAGTGTCTTAAGTGATGTCCCTTTCCATCAACCTTCACCGATGGGGTCTGCCACTATTCTTGCACTCCTCATGGCTCTTCTCCTAGGTCAGGGATGACCCAGAGCTTGGGATCACAGAGGAGGGTGGTGAGTTTGGGGCCTCTGATCTCTGAGTCCTGGGTCTCCCACACAGGTGCCATCACTGAGGAGCAGTTGGTGAAGTCTGGGGCAGAGGTGAAAGGCCTGAGGAGCCTCTAAGCATCTCCTGTAAGGCCTCTGGATATGGCTTTAACTACTAATGGATCCAGTGGGTGTGCCAAGAACCAGGGAAGGGCCTGGAGTGGTTGGGAAGGGTTTATCCTAGTGACTCAGATACACACTATGGATCATCCTTCCAAGAACAAGTTACCATCTCTACAGACAAATATGCCAGCACTGCCTACCTTCAGTGGACCAGCCTGAAGACCTCAGACACAGCTATGTATTATTGTGCAAGAGACACAGTGAGAGAAACCATATCCTGGGAGCATCAAAAACCCTGAGCATGCTCATAGCTTCAGTCTACAGCTCTCAGAGACACTTTCCACCAGGGATCTCTCAAATACACCCACCAAGGGAATAATGGTCTGGCTGTGTCCTCAGGAATGAGAATGGGAAGAACAACATCAAAATGAGACTCAGCTCCATATGCTGACAAGATAAGGGACCAGTTCCTGGGGGACACTACTCCTTCTTGTCTGGAATAGGTTACTCTACTTTGTACTCTGGCTCACATTGAGCTCTCCAGCAAGGTGGCTGCCTAAAGCAGGTTATATTCATAACATAAAAACAGTCTTATCTACACATATTTTATGTAACTTTTACTTAGTGGAAATTCCACACACTCTATCTTTGACTTCCTTCTCTTCTTTCCTTCCTTCCTTCCTTCCTTTCTCTATCTTTCCATTTCTCTCTTTCAGAATTCCTTTAAAGTTTTAAGACATAACTATCCTCCCTTTTTATCATTCTTATATCATTGTATATATGATACATATTATCAACTACTCTGGGTTTAAATGTGTTGGTTGTTTTTTACAAATAACTTACAAATATCCTTTTGCTTTCTTCATCTTTATATGCAGCCATCCATATTTAAATATCCATTTCTTTCTTCTCAACTTTTTTCTAGACATGTTGTAATGTTTCCTGTTAAAACTCTTCCTGAGAACTAACTAGATACCAACCTGCTCTGCATGCCTTTGGCCAAGGTGGAAGATGGGATGGCTATGATTGCAATGGAAGCATATACACAGCTGAAAGACCCAAGAATACACAGTTAATGGAAGGGTGCTGAACTTATATCCCAGTATCCTTATAAGAGACATTAAGATGTTTGTATATGTTTACAAAGTAATGTCTGTTTGCAGGTATCCTGTGTGAAGTGCAGCTGGTGGAGTCTGGGGTTGAGATGAGACAGCCTGAAGGGTCTCTATACCTCTCCTATTCAGCCTCTGGTTTCATCTTTGTTGATGACCTGCACTGGGTCCCCCATACCATAGGGGAAGGGCTGGAGTATATCTCATGCATTAATCCTAATAGTGAGAGTGCCAGCTATGCAGAATATGTGAATGGCCAATTCACCACCTCCAGGGACAAGGCTAAGAGACAGCCATATTTGCAAATTAACAGCCTGAAATCTGAGGATATGGCTGTTTATTACTGTGCAAAGTACACTCTGACAGGAAGGCAAGGCTAACCCATAAATAACCCTCACCTGTGGGGTGGCTGGAAGGAGAGACTCAAGACCCATTGAGAACAAAGATCAGCTGGAGAAGCAGGTGCAGGGAGGTGGCTGGGGACTGTAACCTTTCAGGGTCTGGGGCTTCCTCTCCAGCTAACTGATTCCCCAGGGAGAATGTCTAAATTGATTTTCCACCCATCACTGACTTCATGAATTAGAAAATATATCAAATAAGAAGAAGCATAATCACATGCAAAATCAGCCCAAGCTCCTGTATGAAGGCAGAAATGACTCTGCCCAAGATTCACAGGTTCAGAATTCTAAGTAGCTCAAAGCAAGTTGGTGAATCTTTCACAATGGGAATGAGGAGAGAGAACCCAATAAGATTCTCCATCAGGACACACCTTTGGATTCACTCAAGAACCAAGAGAGAGGCTATTCAATGTTCTAGATTTTAATGGGTTTCAAATTGCCTTCCTACTCACACAAATGTGTGCATGACCTAAGCATATTGAGCAGACTGACAAAGATAGAGTCTGGATGATAGGTTACCAGGGGACAGAAAGGGAGTAGAGAAAGTGAGTAGAAGCAGAAATTATGATCAAGTGGAAGGGCTGGGCTGCAGGGAGCATTTGCACCACCAGGGGTTGCACAGGGCCCAGTTTAGGAGCAAGAAAAGAGGGAGGCCTAGATTCTTGCATTTCCTGTTTCAGTCCAGCAAGTCTTCCTTCTGAACTCTGCTTTTGTTCTTCCTTAACAACACCCAGATTTCTCTCATCTTGTACTGGTTAATCTAGAATGAGGAAACAATTCAGTTTTTTGTTCTTCATATCTCAGACTTCTGCTAGCAAGTAGACTAAGAAATAAGTAAACTTAATCCAAACTCTAGTGCTGGGCAATGGTACATGTCTGTCATAAATTAGGAAACCCTTCCTCTCCTCAGATTATTCAATATCTAATATTAATATGGTGGTGTCTTTTGTTCATGTCTGTTTATTTATCCTTCATGAAGTTGAAACACAATTGTTGGTGTCTTTACCATTTAAAATGTTTATATTTTTCAAGGATAATAAATATATTTTAATAACATTACTTTTGACAACTATTTGTACATGTATTTAAAAGTGTCTTTAAACTCCTGGGCTCCACTACAAATCAAATACTAAACAGCCTTCACCAAGAAGTGAGCAAAGACTTAACATCAAAATTTTGCAAATCCCACTGACAGAGAAGGGTTATTTTACACTCTGTTGGGGAAAATAAATAAATAAATTTTCATTGTATACCTGTACATTGGTTAGATTGAAAGGCTCAAATTAAACAAATATAAAGAGAATACATATATACCAATATTGCATCAAGTATAGGTATAGTATATCTCTTTTTAAAAGGATAAAATTTTAATGCTTGGCTTTGCATGTATGACTAAAATATGTTTCCTACTCCCCTAATCCCAAGGTTTGCTGGGCTTCTCAGGGACTTCCAAGGACCCCTCCCTACCAGTGGGTCTGGCTGCAGAAGAAGGAGGTGCACCTGACCCAGCTGAGCAAAGCAGACAGACCACAGGCTACTAGCACTGGCTTCACAACTGGCTTTACCTTCTTCCTTAAACTTTGATTCACAGAATTACTGTTATTCACTTGTAACCTCAGAATGAAGAGACAGAAAAAAGACAGATTCTTAGGTCCCATGTATCTGGTGAGTTGGGTGCCCAGGCACCTGGAGAAGAACAATTACTGAAAGATCAAATGGTTTCTGGGGATGTTGGGAACTACCCTTTAGCCTTACAGACACCCTAAAGATGGTGGTGGTTGTTGTTTTTAAATCAGAGCTATAACAATATGGAGCTTTCAGTCACACAGTGTGGAAAAAGAAAACCCTTTGGAATTGAAACAAACTTCATTTGCAGCCATTTACTTAGAGCCCTCTGATTAGGGACACTCTGTTTTTTTCAGTGGCCAGCCCTCCCCCAAGCAGTAGGAAAAGTTCAGTGCCCAGGACACCTAGAACTCCAGACTACTCCAGCTGTGCATTAAAGGGTCCCTGATCACCTTGTGTACTTCTGGTAGCCATGGAGCTTATACTACAGGATTCAACATTAGCAATCAAATGAAAGTTACCATCTCCCCGGTCTAACCAGTGATGTCACCCCTCTTTTGTACCCTTGTCCCTACAAAGGACATTCTGAGAAGCCATCCTTGGGTGCTTGGCATTGATGCAGAGCATGGGTCAAAGTAGGCACAGAGTCAAAAAGCAAAGATTGAGTTGAGGTGGAATAGCCAGGGGCACAGATATGTGTATGTGCAGGAATGTTAGATGAAAGGCTGCTGGGGTCAAGGGGACAGTGGCCTTTTTACCTGAATGAATCTGTTAGTTTTTTCAGATTCTGTTCTCTAGCATTTAAAAGAAATGCTATTTTTTAATAGTTCTGAATTGCATATGTAATGTATACCTTGTTTTAACTGAATAATACATTTTCTTTTTGGTGATAATTTGCTGGCACTGCAATGCCACTATTATTTCATAAGCATGCCCCTTTTACAGTCACATTTGTAATGCCTATTGATGTTCTGAAAACATTAATTTTATTTCAAGGGATTAGCATTTATGAAACTATCACATTTAAAATTTGGTAATTATTTTTTATAGCTGGAGAGTTAGGTGTGGGGAGAAGAGAGATCACAATATGCAAAATATGAAACTCAATCAATATTAGGAAATGATCTATATTCTTCAATACCATGTCTTTAAGCATGTGGACACATTGTATTTAAAAAGTTTCAAAATAGATCTATTGTCTCTTGAATAGTACATTTCAGCACACAAACTATCTCCAGTTTAAGTGACTACTGATTGTTTTGTAATTCCAATATATTTCTGTTGTTAATCTAAAAAGCTATATATGGTTTCTGTGTTAAATACACATTTCTATCAAGAAATATATGCAATTTCAATTGATCTTTTCTCTATCTCATAGGCATGTTTTATTCTTTATCTACTTTCAGAATAAAAAACAGAATTATGTGAAACAAATATTTTAAGTCTGTATTTCCTAAATTATTGATAGGTATTATCAAGTCATATTGTTATCAATGGCAATGTAGCAAATACATTTCAGCCATATGCATCTCACTTAATTTAGGCATACAGTTCTTAGTCTTCTCTTAATTCATCACCTATGATAGTTTTTCAATATAGCATTTACATTCCCATTAATCTCACAGTTACCTTTACCATGATTAATCAAACAGTTCCAAGTTCTCTTCCGATTGTCTTTCAACCAACCTTGTCAGCTACATTCCCCTAAAGATACTCCACATTCAACCACCTTCTCCAATCCCTCTTAATACCACCTTAGCTTTAAATCACTGCTAAATACCACTCTTCCACATTTAATTCCCCATTAAATCTCTATTCTAATTCTGATATTTCTCAATGTTCTCTACTCCTTGTTGAATTTCTATCTGTTAGTTTAATTATGTTCACAATTTGCTGAATTTCACTACCATTGTCACACCCCTTTTATAAAACTGTCATCACTCTATAGCCAACAAATTCTCACTCATCCATCCTTCCCATACCCTCCAAATCTATCTCTCTCTCATCTCCATTAACTCTACATCATTTCTCTTTCATCCATTTCTTTTCTTTCCCAGTCTTAGTATGATTCATATCTTCTGATTGTCTCTCAATCATCTATCTATATTTCCCTTTCACATTTATCATCATCATATTTTCAAAACCTCTAAGTAGTATTTTAATAAAAATCCTCATCACTCAATTAGCAAATTCTTTCCATTCTAAATACCAACTCTGATTCCCATATGAATATCATTTCTCTATCACCTTTCTCAGACTAGCTCTTGATTCTGTGTCAAATCACAAAAATCACCAACCATCCCCCTATTCAATTGTTTGAGCCTTTCCTCCATCAGTTAATTGAATCTCTTCCAAGAGCTTTACCTTCAGTTGAATGTCTTTTGCATACCTGTCAAGCATCCATGGAGCTCATCACTCTATCATCCCACATCTTTGCTCAACTCCTCTTCAACATCACCTATTGTCTTTCAAATGTTTATTTAAAAAATAAAGCTCAACCATATCTCAGCATCCAATCTCAGGCTGTACTCAACCTTCTATAAATCATCTTTGGATCATCTTTATCAACCATCTTTCTAGTCCAGCTGTCATTGCTCCTTCCCTGTCATTACTTCATAACCCCCATGAATTTTCAATCACCACTTGATATCTCAGTAACATGTGGTAAAATAATATAAATAACCAATGTGCATAGTGTGAATAATAATAATCTCTGGGGTGGTGTATAGAGATGCAGAGAGTTTTATATTTTCAAAGTGGAAAGGGGTAATTTTATTTGGTGGGTAGTGATTTTCTAAATTGGAAATATTTTTAATCACAACAGATCATTTAATGACTAATTTTTTAAACATCAAATTGCTTTGGGGAACACTTCTCCTCTTTTAACATTTAATTAAATGCTTGATTTATTAAATAATTTAGAGAATAATAAGTTCTGTATTCTGTACAAATTAAAGAACCCAAGAATCTCCCCTCCCCCATAGCTCAATTTTTCAACTGGTTCAACAGAAAATAAAAATTTCCAAATCTGAACACAATTTGCAGCACTACAAAAGTTTACAGAACCAATGTCATTTCACCATTTTTCTAACAGCAAATATTTCAATGTCAAAATTAAATGATGAGAATGTAAAAATACGTGCAAAACTGCTTTAATTGTTCTTACCAACTAATGGGATAAAACCTAATCACATATGCTGAAATAATGAAGAAAAGCTACACTGAAATCATTCTATTTTAGATTTCAAATGGCATGGATTAACTATTACAAAACATCAGAAGGAAATGAAACATCACAAGCAGTAGGGTCAATGATGCCAGTTAAGGAAAGCTGACATTGGAATATGCCAAAATCTATTTCCACAGCAGCCTACATCACAAAGGACTGGAAAAAACTGGAGGGCTCAAAACTCACTTCAAAGTTTTATTCTTGATCATAAATGAAATGTTATAAAGTCTCTTTTCTCTACACTCCAGGAGTGTTTTTGGTGTCATGGGAAATCCTTAGAAGAGTTGAATCATAGACTCTCTGGATTTATGTATGCCTATCCACATAACTGATATTTGAAGTTCAACTTCAATAAGTCACACATAATTTTGTGCATTAACAGGGAGTTCTTTAAATGTCCTTGCATTAGATATATCTCTGTTCCATTCTGGGAGAAACTTTTATTGAACTTCAACTTTATTTAAGAATTCTTGCATTGCTAGGAAATAAGGTATGATTTGTCCATCCAACTTATAAGCAACTCCAAATTATTTCCATAAACATGTCCAAAATACCCAATTTGGTAAGTGCCAACATAGTAAATCCATTGATCATGTGAGCATATTTGAGCAAAATATGCTCAAAGAGGGAAAATCTTCTTTTCCTTCCAGTAGTTACACCAAACTCTCTGCCCTTTGTTTGTAATGATTCTCCAATTTCATTTTCTTTTTCTGTAGGAAAGGCACCAATACCAAATCTAGTTGTATAAGCTTTCACAACTCCAAACACTTCTCCCACATTTTGAAAAGGAATACCTAGACTGGTACAAACATTCCAACAGTACAATCTGAAGAGTTTACAAAAGGATAAGTCCAAATATCAATATCTAGCAGGGCAGGATGTCCACCTTCTATGAAGATTTTCTTTGGTGGTCCATGTAGGGCTTCATATAGGAAATAAACTCCATCTTTCCACCATTGATTTAATTCTTTCCATATAACCCTTGGGTTTTTGTAATTCACCTTCAATATCTATTTCCAAAGTGAGATATATAGATTTATACTTGTTAGCCAGAACTTTGAACATCTCACAGAAACCATCAAAGTCAGAAACAAGATCACACATCCTTAGTCCACTCTGAGCAGCTTTGGAAGAATAAACTGGGCCAGAGTCCTTTTTTGTGGTACCCTAATTTTTTCCTGCTTGTTCTTATTTCTGTTGCTCCTGTATACCATGAGCTGCTTGATGAAAATCAAATATGATGTAAGCTCTGTCAGATATAAAAAGCCTTTTTTTCCCAGCCTTCTAGACATTTTCCTTTTTGAACATTTTTCTCTACTTCCTCAAACAATCCGAATAGGTGAATTACCACATCATTTCCAATGAATGCAGTAACATTTGTGTTAATTATTCCACTGGGTAAAAGTAAGTCACGTTCCACAGAGCTACAACAATTGTATGGCAGAAATTATTTTCTCCTTGACAGCAGCAAATGGTGTAGAAGTCCTCCACCAGCTGATCTACCACTTTCCCTTTGCCTTGGTCACCCCACTGCTCGCTGAGCACCACCATCACCCTATTCCTGCATGCAGCACCCTGGGGAGGTGACATTTGCCATTGGGAAGTGAAGATGCCTCCAGGTTGTTTTTGGTGAACAAAGTGGCTCCAGTGATGCACAGGGAGCTGGAAGAGACACCAAGGAAGAGGGCTCAGACAGAAGGGCTATGCTGCCCCCAGCCAGTGAGGAATAAGAAGGAGCCAGTGTCCAGCCCCACCTGCACCAGGCTGCTGCCCTCCCACAAGGCCCTGCCTGGCTCCCTCAATAGGAATTTTATACTTAAGGTAAACTGACAGAAATGAGGAAGCCAAGGGAGAATTTTCGTGACAATAGGTGAATATGTGTAAATCACATGATGACAGACAGCCCTGGAGAGCAACAACCACACCCTGAGACCACAGTAGAGGTTGTGTGGTTGTGGAAGGATTGTGGAGACAAGATCCAAAAGATAACATGGGTTAAAATACAAGAGTCAGAGGCCACAGCGTGACATGGCTTTCAGAATGAGTGAGAGTGAAGAACAGTTCAGGGCTTTCAGCACATGTCTGAAAAATCTCTAAATGATATGAATTGCTCTATTTTCTTTGTTGAAACATCTGAATTGATGCAAGAACAGAACACAAGGAGTTTTTCTTTGAAACATTCATCACGATGATACAAGTCAAAGAGAGTGGTGGTTTCAATGTTAGAGAAGATTAACATGAAAATATGATGTTAATTTAGGATATATTTTGAAGGAAAATGTGACATGACTGGGAGTTCAATTTTGGTTCTGATCAACTTGGACAGGAGAAGTTGTAATAATTGAGATAGGGAAGTCTTAAGGAAAGGAAACAATTTAAGGAATATCATCAAATAAATTGTAATTAAATTAAAATTTTACATATTAAATATAAACCACAATATAATTAAAACTAGAGATGCAAATTTTACATGCCAACTTTGCTAGATTAGGGTGCCCAGTTCTTTTGCCAAACAATGACCTATGTGCTCTTATGAAGGTATTTTGTAAAAATCAACAGTATAAACACACAGTTGACTATAAGAACAGTGGATAACCCACACCTGACATCAAGGACTTGAATGGGTGATGATTCTCACCAAATTTCTCTTCATCTCACATTTTTGGACTGTGCAGAAAACAGATGTCACATTTGGGATGACAGTGGATGATTGCAAACTTATCCAGCTGATAATACCAATTTCAGCTGCTTTTCCATATGCACTATCATTGCTTAAGCAAATGAAGATATCCTTTGGTCCCAGGTATGCAGCAATTGCTTTCATTTATCTGTGATACATACTAGTAAAGACAACCAGAAAGAGTTTGCTTTCAGCTGGCAACTCCAGCAGTACACCTTCACCTTCCACATAAGGGGTACCGAAACTCACCATCTCTCAAATAATTTAGTTCACAGAGGGATTGTTCACCATTCCCTTCCAGAAGATAGCCCAGTGGTTCAATACATCTTTCACATTATGCTGATTGGACCTTGGAAGCCAAAGTTAGCAAGTAGTCTAGACCAATTGGTGAAACATTTCTGAATCAGAGTGTGGAAAATGAATATGACAAAATTCAGGAACCTAGCACCTATGTGAAATTTCTAGACATCCAGTGATAGGGAGTTTGTAAAGATATTTCCATTCTAAGGTGAAGGACAAACAGATACAACCAAAAAGGAGGCAGAAAGCAAGGCAGACCACTTTGGATTTGGTAGACAAGATATTTCTCTTTTATGAATTTGTTCCCCTGGCACTTTTTCTGTGTTACCCAAATTCCTGCTATTTATAAGTGGAACCACAAACAAGGAAAGGCTCTGCCAAATCAGTCTGACATGAAAGGTGCTCTCTCACCTAGGCCATAGGATCCAACACACTCAATAGGGCTTAAGTCTTTGTCACAGATAGTGATGCAGTTTGGAGCCTGTGTCAGAGTTCTATAAGTGAATTACAGCTCATACTTTTAGGATTGTAGAGAAAATATCTGCCTTCCTTTTGAGATACAGATTTTTAATTGTTACTGTGTCTTAATAGAAAACAACTGCATAGCTGTGGGCAACCATGATACCACATGAAATGAGCTGCCTATCATGAACCTAGATATTACTGAGGGAAAAAAGAGTGAGCTTGGATTTCACATATTTCTGTGTAAATGCAGACACTACCTGAATGTAGAGAGATGCAGACCTATAGCCCCATTCTGGTACATCTTAGAAGGGCAGCGTGAAGGGGAATTTTCCTTCTAGACACAACTTCAAGTTCATTTGGTTGTTCATATTGCTTGGAGGAATAATGCCCAGATGTGAATTTTTATATGCCTTCATGGGATGTGGGATGTGGGAAATGGCTTGACAGGATGGGTAAGTACTTGAAATTGACTCTGTTGGAATATTGGTAATGAGGAATTCTATGAGAAAATTAAGATAGATATTTTCTGAAAGGGCAACATATAGATATTATTGTCCCAATAAATGCTCACTTACAAGTGATCTCATCAGAGGAGTAGTTTAAAAATCAAATGGATAGGATGAGTTTTCTGTGGACAACATTCATCATTTTCTCCCAAACACTCCTTTCATTCCCCAATGGGTTCAAGAACAATGTGGCCATGGCATCAGTGACTGAAGTTTTGCATGGGCTCAGCAACATGGATTTCCACACACTGTCACCAAGGCTGACCTTACTACAGCCACTTTATTGGTACCCAATCTGCCACCCTCAGAGACCAACATTCAGTCCTGATGTGGCATTATTACCTGAGGTGCAAAGCCTATTGGCAAGTTTATTACAATGGTCCACTTCCATAACGGAAGGGGAAGGGTTTTGTTCTTACTGGAATTTATACTTACTCTGGATAAGGAATTGTTGTCCCTGAACATAATGCTTCTGGCAAAACTATTAACCATGTTCTTACAGAATGTTTTTATCAACCATCATGTAATTTTAAAAAAATCATTCCCATATGTTAGTGCTGGTAATTACAAATCCTATGATGTGGTTTCACCATTTGTAGTCATTTCCAAACATTGACAAAAAACTTTTTACCAATTCTGCACAGATTAAACCTCAACTTTCCATTCTTTAGTCACATTATTTCTCTGGTGTCATATTCTAGGTATTAATCCATGGTTTGCTCATTATATTTAGTCATAATAGCAAAATCATACAATTTAATATTTTTTTTTGCTTATTTATTTATTTAAAGTAGGTACTAGGGATTGAACCTGGACCTCGGACCCCACCCTCCTTTTTTTTTTTTTTAAAGATACTCAGATTACCTAAGTGTTACACAAAAATATAGGGATACCCATATGCCCCACCTCCCACACCTCCCACAACCTCCCACATAAACATCCTTCATTAGTGTGGCACATCACCTGCAATGGATAAACACATCCTGGGACTTTGCCATTAAGCATGAACCATACTTCACATTGTTGACCACACTCTCTCCCACATAGTTCTGCATGTTATGTGATGATATAAAGTGGACTATATCTGTTGCTGCAATGTCACTCAGGACAATTCCCAAGTCCCAAAAAGCCCCTGTATTACAAATGTTTTACCCTCTCCCTGCCCCCAGAGCCTCCAGTGGCCACTGGCTCCACATCAATGTTGTAATTTCTTCTATTGCTTGAATCACAGTATGTCTATAATAGAATACCAGTAAGTCCACTCTAGTCCATAGCTCTTCCCCCAATCCTGAGGAGACTGGGATGGTGATGTCCACTCCAGCTCCAATTGAGAGGGGGCTTATATCCCATGGATAAGATGGATGGGATTATACTGCTTGCAGCTGCAGACTCTCTCAATTCCCTGGAATGGCCGTTGTCCATCATTATCTTCCCACCAGGTGTCCTGGGTGAGTCCATTGAGCTGTAGAGTAAGAGTTTTATCTCCACTGAGATTCTGGGCACAGCTGGCAGATGGACAGCCCAAAGACTCCAGTCCCTGGGTGTACACCTGCAAACTGCAGCACCAAGTATAGGTTTGAATAGAAGGCACAGATGAGCCATGTGTAGGGAAAACATGTTTGAGTCTAACTCTGTCACTCTCAGGAGCACAAACTCCTAAGTAGGGCCCACTGGCAAAGCACCAAGCTCTGGAGCTATCTGCCATAACATAGGACCTGGGTGTCTCCAGAGCCCTCAGGAGGCCCTCTATTTGGGGTGATATCCACTTTGGAAGTCTATGATGTCCTACTGAGATGTGCATAAGCGTTACCTCTGGGATGACCTCCCAACTCACTTTGAAGTCTCTTAGCCATATTAACTCATTTGTCTTTACTTTTTGCCCTTTTATTCAAGGTCTTTTTCCTGTCACATTGCCAGTTGGCACTTGGTAGCAATCCCTCAGTGCCAGGGAGGCTCATCCCCGGGACACATGTCCCATGCTGAGAGGAAGGTAATGCATTCATATGCTGAGTTTGGCTCAGAGAGAGATCACTTTTGAGCAACAAGGAAGCTCTCAGGAGGCAACCCTTAGGCACCCCATAACAATAGCTAAGTTTCTATTTCAACAGCAAAGACTCATAAGGCTATTCATCAATAACAAGGGGCCATCAATGGATCGTCCTCCTTTGCCAGACACTGCTCCTGCACTTGGGGGACTGCTGCTGCTCCTTTAGAGAATGTGACAGAGCTCTCCAGGAAGGGAATTCAGTATTCTCTCATTTATTGTGTGATTCTCCACCCACTGTGACAATGCCCTGTGAACATTTGAACAATTTTATATACCTTATTTGTATACTCAGGTGAACTTCCTCCCATGCACCCCCATTCCTGACACCCCCACCAATGATCCTCTCCCATCCCAGTTGTAACCCTTTTGTGATCCTAAGCTTCTTAAAAGATGAAGCCAATATAATAGCAAAATACGATAAGAAATTGAAATAATAATGATACATTTAAATGTATGAGATAAAATACAAGAAGACTTAAGAAAGGTAAAAATTAAATTGAATTAAAAGATTGGGATACTTAAAAAATCAAAAATATAAAACTAAAAATTTTAAAAAAATATTTTTTTTGACATTTTGCTTACCACTGCAATATCTGGTGTCTGGTCTGTACCATGGCACCTTCACCCTCTCATTCCCCAGTGTCTCACTATTTTTCCTTTTGTTTTCAAAGAAGTTTTAGGTCACAGCAAAGTCACACACAGAATACAAGAGACTCTCATATACTCAGCCTCCTCCCCCTTTCCTTCCTCCCATATTAATACCTTTTTATATGTGGATGGTAGCTTTGTTATAACTGATATACAAATAGTGAAACATAGTTACTAATCATTGTCAGAGGTTTACAGTATGGCTTACACTTTAGAATGTACACTTTTATAAATTTTGATGCTATTTACCATGTCCTGTGTCCATCAATGTAAGGTAATGAAGAACCTTTCCACTGACCACTAAATACCCCCTGTTTGATCTATTCTATTCCTCTCTCCCCATTCCACTGGGGCCCACAACGACCCCCTGGCTTGACTCATTGGATGACAAGATTCAGTTACATGCAACAATAGGTCTTGACACACTGGTTAGTCCTTCCCTATTAGGAACTGCCTTTGCTCTTGAGAGACCCCCAAATGTCTATTTCTGAATGAACTGGTCCTCCTAAAGATGGGAGTCCAACACCTTCCCACTCAAGATGTGGGTCTCCTCCCATTGAAACAACACATTATGTTGTTGAACATAATGAACACTCACAACCTCCCTAGAAGCCTGCTCCAGGTGCACCCTGTCCCAAATGCCCCAACCAACACACTAAACCAGTGACACTTCCTTGTCATATTGCCAAGAAAGCATTCCCACATCTGTACCTTCAACCTCATAACAACAATTCCCAAGTGTTCAACTGGTTTGTCTCCCAACTCTCCCCCCAGTACCCTGGGTTTTCTAACCCACCCTTCGCAATCTACCCACCTGTCAACCCTGCACCACCCAAACCAATAATATCACTACCCTCCTGTCCTATCCCTTGAATGCGCAACTACACTCTTACCACTTTACCATAGAATACGTCCATATGGGTGATGGATCACAACCTTCTCTTCTCTTTCTCTTTCTTGTAAACCTATCTTTCACACAATAGCTCTCTGAGACTGCTCAATTTCCTTAATTCATATCAGTGAGGTCATGAACTGTTCATCCTTCAGTGCCTGGCTGGCTTCACTCATGAAGGTCTTCAAGATTCATCCATGTTATCCCGTGTGTTAGCACTTTATTCCTTCTTACAGCTGAGCAATATTCCATTGTATGTATGTACCACATTTTGTTTATCCATTCTTCTGTTGATGAGCACCTGGGTTGATTCCAACTTTTGGCAATAGTGAACAATGCTGCTATGAATATTGGTGTGCATATATCTGTTTGTGTCTTTGCTTTCAATTCTTCTGGGTATATACCCAGCAGTGGAATTGCTCAATCATACAGAAGTTCTATAGTTAGTTTTTTGAGGAACCGCCAAAGTGTCCTCCACCATGGATGGAACATTCCACAATCCCACCAGCAGTGGATAAGTGTTCCCATTCCTCCACATCCTCTCCAACACTTATATTCTGCTGTTTTTTTTATAGCCACCATTCTAATGGGTGTAAGATGGTATCTCATTGTAGTTTTGATTTGCATTTCCCTAATAGCTAGCAATGTTGAGCATCTTTTCATGTGCTTTATAGCCATTTGTATTTCTTCCTTGGAGAAATGTCTTTTCAGGTCACTTGCCCATTTTTTAAATGGGTTGCTTGTCTTTTTATTTTTGAGGTGTAGGATTTCTTTATATATGTAGGATATTAGGCTCCTATCAGATAAATGGTTGCCAAATATATTCTCCCTTTGGGTAGGCTGCCTTTATATTTTCTTTTTACCATCCTTTGAGGTGAAAAGTTTTTAATTTTGAAGAGGTCCCATTTATCTATTTTTTCTTTTGCTGCTCATGCCATGGGTGTGAAGTTCATGAAATCATTTCATATTACAAGGTCCTGTAGATGCTTCCCTATGTTATCTTCCAAGGTCTTTATGGTCTTAGCTCTTATATTTAGATCTTTGATCCACCTTGAGTTGATTTTTGTATAAGATGTGTGATGATGTTCCTCTCTCATTCTTTTGGATATGGATATCCAGTTCTCCATGCACCACTTGTTCAAGAAGCCATTCTCTCCCAACTGAGTGGGCTTGGTGGCCTTGTTGAATATCTGATGACTCTATATGCGAGGATCTATATCAGAATTCTCAATTCAGTTCTATTGGTCAGTATGTCTATCCTTGTGCCAATACCATGTAGTTTTGACCACTGTAGCTTTGCAGTATGTTTTAAAGTCAGGTAGTGTGATACCTCCAACTTCATTTTTCTTTTTCAATATGTCTTTGGTGATTTAGAGCCTCTTACCCTTCCAAATAAATTTTGTAGTTAGTTTTTCCAATTCATTAAAAAATACATTGATGATTTTAATTGGGATTGCATTAAATCTGCAGATTAGTTTGGGTAAGATAGACATCTTGATGATGTTTATTCTTCCTAACCATGAACAAGGAATATTCTTCCATTTATTTAAGGCTTCTTTTATTTCCTTTAACAGTGTTGTGTAGTTCTCTGTATACAAGTCCTTTACATCTTTAGTTAAATTTATTCCTAGGTATTTGATTCTTTTAGTTACTATTGTAAACAGTATTTTATTCTTGATTTCCTCCTCAGAGAGCTTGTTATTGATGTACAGAAATGCTACTGATTTTGAGCATTGATCTTATAGCCTGTGAATTTACTTAACTCCTTTATAATTTCTAGAAGCTTTGTTGTAGATTTCTCAGAGATTTCTATGTATAGGATCATGTCATGTGCAAATAGTGAATTTTTTTCTTCTTCCTTTCCAATTTAGATCCATTTTCTATCTTTTTCTTACCTCAGTACTAGAACAAGTACTTCTAAGTCAATGTTAAATAGGAGTGGTGATAATGGGCCTCCTTGTATTGTTCCTGATCTCAAAGGGAAGGCTTTTAGAATTTCACCATTGAAGATGATGTTAGCTTTGGTTTTTTCATATATATCCTTTATAATTTTCAGAAAGTTTCCTTCTATTCCTATGTTTTGCAGTGTTTTGGGTTTTTTTTTTAATCAGGAAAATGTACTGTATTTTGTGGAATGATTTTTTTCTGCATCTATAGAGATGATCATGTGATTTTTTAAATTTCAATTTGTTTATGTGTTGTATTACATTGATTTTCTTATGTTGAACCATCCTTGCGTACCCGCGATGAAACCCACTGGCTCATGGTATATAATTCTTTTGATATGTTGTTGAATGTGATTACTAAGTATTTTGTTGAGGATTTTAGCATCTAGGTTCATTGGAGAGATTGGTCTGTAATTTTCCTTTCTTTTGGTATCTTTGTTTGGCTTTGGTATTAGGGTAATCTTGGCATCATAGAATGTTAGGCAATTTTCCTTCTACTTCTATTTTTTGGAAGAGCTTAAGCAGAATTGGTGTTAACTCTTTTCAGAATGTTTGGTAGAATTCACCTGTGAAGCCACCTCATCCTGGGCTCTTCCTAGTTGGGATGTTTTTGATGACTGTGTCTATCTCTTTACTTGTAATTGGCATGTTGAGTTCATCAATTTCTTCTTTGTCAATGTAGGCTGCTTGTGAGTTTCTAGGAATTTGTCCATTTCCTCTAAGTTATCATTCTTGTCGGCATATCATTTTTCAAAGTATCCTCTTATGATACTCTTTATTTTTGTGGGGTCAGTAGTGATATCACCTTGCTCATTTCTTATTTTGTGTATTTGCATCTGCTCTCTCTTTTTCTTATTTAGTATGGCTAAAGGTTTGTCAATTTTATTGATCTTCTCAAAGAACCAGACTTTGGTTTTATTTTTTCTAGTGCTTTCTTATATTCTATTTCATTTAGTTCTACTCTAACCTTTGTTATTTCCCCCTTTCTACTTCCTTTGGGGTTAGTTTGTTGTTGTTTTTCCAAATCTTCCAGGTGTGCAGTTAGGTTTTCAATTTTACCTCTTTCTTCTTTTTTGATATATGCATTTATGGCTATGAATTTCCCTCTCAAAACAGCTTTGGCTGCATCCCATACATTTTGATATGTTGTGTTGTCATTTTCATTTGTTTCAAGGTAGTTATTGATTTCTTTTGAGATTTCCTCCTTGACCCACTGTTTATCTAAGAATGTGTTGTTTAACTTCCATACCTTTGTGCCCAATCTTGTTCTCTGGTCCTAAGTTATTTCCAATTTCATTCCATCGTGGTCAGAGATATTACTTTGTATAAACTCAATCTTTCTGAATTCTTTGAGAATTAGGTTTTCCAGTGTTTGCCTCATGTATTTTGAGAGGCCCTGATTAGCTGCATGAATGTTTATGATTGATCTTTCTTCTTGAAGTATTACCCATTTTACTAATATATAGTGTCCATTTTTGTCTCTTACAATAGTTTTGCATTTAAAGTCTATTTTGTCTGATATTAGTATAGCTACTCCTGCCCTTTTTTGGCTATTGTTTGCTTTTAAAATTGTTTTCAGCCTCCTTGAATACCTGGGTCTAAGGTGGTTTTCTTGTAGGCAACATATAGATGGGTCATATTTCCTTATCCATTCTGTCAATCTGTGTCTCTTAACTGGAGAGTTTAATCCATTAACATTCAGTGTTATCACTGTCAAGGAATTTCTTACATCAGCCATATTTTCCTTGGGTTAATGTATGTCATATATTGTTTTTATTTCTCTTTTTGTCTTTTTCATTGTTCTTATACTCCCCTACAACTCTCTCTCTCTCTCCTGTTTTTTACTTTCAACCTGTAGAACTTTCTTTAGTATTTTTTTGAAGGGCAGGTTTCTTATTGGCATACTCTCTTAACTTCTGTTTATCTGTGAATATTTTGAACTGTCCATCATTTTTGAACACCAGCTTTGCTGCATAGGGAATTCATGGCTGGAAATTTTTTCTTTGAATACCTTGACTATATCATATCACTTTCTTCTTGCCTCCATGGTTTCAGATGAGAAACCAGCACTTAATCTGTTTGGGATTTCCTCATATGTGATGGTTCTCTTTTCTCTTGCTGCCTTGAGTATTTTCTTTTTGTCCTGAGCATTGGACATTTTGACAAGTATATGTCTTGGAGTAGGCCTGTTGGGATTTATACTGTTTGGGGTGCACTGTGCTTCCTGGACACGTAAGTCCATCTCCCTCAATAGGGTTGGGAATTTTTCAGCCATTATTCCCTTCACCACTCTTTGTGTTCCCTTTCCTTTCCCTTCTCCCTCTGGGATGCCTATAATGTGTATGTTTGTGTGTTTTGTCTTGCCAGTTAAATCCCTAAGTCCCTTCTGGACTTTTTCTATCTTTTTATCTATCTTTTTTACTATCTGATTTCATACGTACTGTCTTCCACATAACTAATTCTTTCTTCTGCCTGTTGAAATCTGCTGTTATGATTTCTTGGATTGTACCATCCATCACCATCATATCCATTATCTTTTTATGTATGTTTTCAATTTCTTCGGTATGTTTACCCAGTGTCTTCTTAATATCCTTAATCTCTTCCTTCACCCCATAAAGTTGGTCCACTATATTTGTTAGGACAACTTTGATTAGTTGTGTGATGTTCTGCATCTCTTCCTGGTGTTTAGTTTGTTCATTGGACTGGTCCATGTCTTCCTGTTTCTCAGTATGATTTGTAATTTTTTGTTGCCCTTTGGTCATCATTTTATCTTCATTGGTTTATTCAGTTGATTAGCTTCTTTCTCTGTTCTAGAGTTTTATTTAGCTGGTGGTTTTGTGTGTGTGTTAAGTTCTTCTTGTTGTATTTCCTTGCTGTTTTCTCTGTTCTGGCTATATCTTAAGCAATCTATCTCCCTGACCAGCTCCCTCCAGATCAGTGTCCCAAAGTTCTCACACCTTGTGCTCCCAGTACAGCTCACTTGGGCAGGATCATGTCCCTAATTAGCTTTCTTTTGTGTGAGAGATGGTGAGTGCCCACTTAAACCAATGCCATCTTGCCTTCCTATCATGTAATTTAACACAGTGTTTCTTCTGATCAAGAAACCCACTTCAGAGAAAAAAAGTATGATAATGGGTGAAAATACCTTTCATGGTTACGACAGTGTTCTCTTCTAGGATACGCATACTCTAAATATGTATCTAATATATAGGTTTTTTTCTCCCAAAGCCAGGTCTCATGGGTCCATGAATTGAGAGGTGAAAATATAATTTACACTGCTCACATTTACCAGTTGTGATCCATGAGCAAACTGCTTGTCTCCTGTCCTTGTGACCATAAGCTCTGCTGGTCTAGAGTTATTAGTTACAAATGGAGGAGTTTTACAATCAGTAAACATTGAACTGGAAATTAAAACTGTTACCCAAGCATATTTTGGCTCTTCATGCTTCTGAATCAGCACCGAGGAGGGTATTACTGCATTCCCTTGTGTGATTGATCCTGATTACAAAGCAGACATTGCACTGTTGCTATACAATATAGGTAAGAAAGAGAATGTCTTGAATATGTGAGTTTACATAGAGTTTTTCTTAGTATTTACCATGCCCTGTGACTAAAATCATAGAAAATTACAACCCAATTAAAGAAAACTACTAATGGTCCTTTCCATTAAGGAATGGTGTTTTAGGACACCCAATGATTAAAGAACCACAGAAATGTGAGGGCCTTGTTGATTGCGAAGAGAATGTGGAATTAATATTGAAAGAAGGTAGTTATAAATACCAGGTACAATCATATGAGAAGTAAGAGAAATGAGCAATAAATTTTTATGAGTATTCTTTATTATGTTATGAATATATTGCATGTTTTATATCATTGTCTTGTTTCCTCTCTTATCCTTATCATATTTCACAAGTTGTATTAACTTTATATCACAATATTTAAGTTAAAGGGCATCAAGGGAAGCAATGAATATCTTGAATCCTCTTCTGCTGAATGATTTAGTAGTTTGGTGGTTGTATGCAGAAGTGTTATATCATGTTAAGTATAAGTTTGACTTTGTAATCATCTTATTTGAAGGCTAAGTATATATTAAGTAGATGCATATTGGTTCAGAGTAGACAAGGGATGGGCTGTGATTGTTAATTTTAAGTGTCAACTTGTCAAGATTATGGTGACCTGTTGTTTAAAACGTGTCCTAGCCCACAGAAAATCTTGGTGTGTGTTTCCATCTTTCTCTCCCATTTCTCATCAAGCTCTGTTATTTCCCCCATTTCCCAAATAAATTCTTTGTCCTGGCCTAAAAAATAATAAAATAAAATAAATAAAATAAAATAAAATAAACACCAAACAACAACAACAACAAAAAAACTGTCCTAGATGTTGTTGTGGTGATAAATAGTAGAAGTGATTAGTGTATACAAACTGTTTAAATTAAGAACATTTCCATTGATAATATGGGTTGGTTTCATTTATTCCTTTCAAAGTTTAAAGAAAAAAAAAACAATAAACAGTAAAAAGCTAACAAACAGAACAGTCAGGTGTTTTCCAGAAGTAGAAGAAATTTTGCCTCAAGTATAAACGTCTATTCTATGAATTTCCAGTCTACTGAATTCCCTTAGAAATTCAGAATCAAGGCTCCAACATCACTCCTACCATAATTTCTCTGCCCTATAGAATTCAACCTACACTATTTAATTTAGACCTGTCATCACTATTGCTTATTACATTTCCTCAAAATAAATATATTTTATATGTATTTGCATATATTCTGTTCATTCTTTTTCTCTGGAGACACCTAATAAACACATCCACACATTTATATAACTATAATCAGTATTTGGTGTTTCCTTGTCCTGAAAGTAAGATCTATGGTTAAGTCTTAAGAGAATCTCCTACAAGAAAAACCTCCACAAGTACCCATATATACTTTCAACCCAATTATAAGTAATTCTGACTCTCCCCACAATCATGACGGATAAATAGGTATGAAATTGTGGTTTTTTATATAGATTCAATGCTACTCTGCATTTTTTAAATTTCAGGTGTCCCCTTTTCTTGTGAGCACTCAAAGATTTCATATATGTCACCTTGAAAAATATATTCAGTATATGTGACCATAAGTAATTCCAATTTTTCAAAGCAGCAGGCCATATGATCAGTCACGTACAGATTAAATTCCCCTCTCATGCACCCATATGATTCATGAACAACAGTAATTCCTGGCACTAGGTGCTTCTGTGCAGGAAAGGCTATGATTGTATTTAAAGAGGTGACTTACATTTCCAAAAACCTAATCTCCACTTCTATTGGGTTATGCAAATGTCACTTCACTCTGCTGCTCATCACAGTCACATTGAATTCCAATATTTCCTATGAGGGAAAGAAATACGTGGCTCCAATAATAAGTTTTCTTTCCATGAAGAAAGAAGTGGAATTGCTTGCTTGCTTGTGGAATTGCTCATTGCAATCTGTTCAGATAGAACCTACCTCTTTACAGGACAATAATCATACTGTGAAGTTTCCTATTGGCCTTAGAAGGTCAATATCTTGCTCCAAGAGTTAATTCCCTATTGTGGCAGCTGAGATTATTTTATGACTCCAAAAAAGGAAAAGATTATGTTATTAAACTAATCTATTCCTCTGTGTGTGATACCTTTTGATTACATTGAATTCAGTTGATGGTCCATTGATTAGATAATTCATGAGATTGTTTTAGGGCTTTTGATTGGACTATGTCAGTGAGGCATAACTCAGGTTGAGTCTCTGCCCCTTGCTTGATCTGATAAAAAACAGAGACTCACTCAAACAGACAGAAGGAAAAAGGGAACTTCCATGTTTGATTCTGCCATGAGAAAGAAATGAGTCCACTTTGTCAACAGCTGTGCTGCAAGAACAAAAGCCCTAAGAGACAAGCCCTATGCCAGGAGAGAGAGGACTATAGGATCACTTAAGTACAAATCCCTAAGAGGGCTGGGCCCACAGAAGAGCTTAAGAGAAGATGGTGAGCCTGGAGGGGAAGGCAGAAGCCAGGCAGAGATGGCCCACCATTTGCTTCAACATGTGGCTGGTGACTTTGGTGAGAAAACTCCTTTTATGGTGCCTTGAGTTGGACTTTTCATGGCCTTGGAACGGTAAGCTTTTATCACAAATAAATACACTTTATAAAAGCCAACCCATTTCTGGTCCTTTACATCTATACCTTTTAGCAAACTAGAACACCCATAAAAAATAATTGCCATTTAATCCTCGTAAATACTCATAAATCCTCATTCTCACACTTCATATTGTTATCATTTTTCACTTATTTCATCAAGAACATATGCCAAGAATTGAGAAACAAATTAGTAAAGTGTGTTTATTTTCAAGGTAAATTTATAAACTCCTTTCAAGGAAAGACAGGCAAAATCAGTCATTTGATTTAGCGTTGGCTAACAAGACTACGAATGCCCACAAACATATATAAAATGGATTCAATACGATTACATATTATGTAAAATATAGGGGATATTAAAACTTTTAAGTTCAAACATTACAGTGCCTTAATTATTGACATTAAATGTTGATATATGTTTCTTAGAATGATGATGTGTTTCAGTCAATACACTTTTTTCCTATCTGAGTATGCACATAATTTACGTTTCATTTAACATCAGCCATTGCCAAAGTCTTTCTCACTGTAATTGCTGTGCTTCCTTCTATTTTAAGGCAAAACCACTTTCTGTACTGTGGGTATGCAAATACAAAATTCAACATTATTTATGATTATTCTTGAGACATACAATTTTTTATAATCCTATATTTCATCTAATGAATTTGCAAACCCAAGTAATCCCTTGCCCTAAAAGTACACCATTCATGTGTTATTCCCATGTCCCACATGGTAGGCTCAGTAATAAAAAGGGGATTTATAAATTGTGGAAAATCCTCTTGAATTTTTCTTGCTCACAGACCAGGAAATCAGAATTTCCCAGAGCATGAGCCTTGAGTTATTACTCAATAACATAACATGTTTTTCAAGTGGTTAGTATGGTATGGCCTTTCTCTCTCCTGGTTTCAATTGTGTTGCTTTCCTATGACTTGAGTTACTTTATATTTTTATCTCAATTAGTTAATCTACAGTTTGTCCAGTTTTTGTTATTACTGTAAGAATAAAAGAGACATTTTTCACAGCTCACCATATTTTGAAGATAAGTCTCAGAGTTCTTTAAAATAGCAAGAAACTAGAACCAAACAAAATGTAGATTAACAGGTGAATAGATAAATGCCTTGAGGTATATTCATACATTGAAAGATTACTCAGCATTAGATCAATGAGTGCTTGGGACTCAAAACAACATGGACAGATTACCAAAAATTATACTGATTGGAAAAAGCTAAAGAAAGAATAGCACATAATGTATGATTCAGTTTATTTAAAATCTTGGAAATGGAAACTATTCCTATTCCAATGTAACATAAAGAAGATGAATGGTTACCTGGGGACAGTGTAGGAGGAATTACAAAGGAGCAAAAAAAACTTGTTGGGATGTTGGATGTGCACCCTATCCTGATTGTGGTTCTGGTCCCATAGGTGTATACATATGTCAAAACTTATTGAATTGAACATTTTAAATACATTCAGTTTATCATATGTCAATTAAAACTCAGTGAAGACATTATTTTTTAAATGCATAAAAAATGGTAAGGAAGGAGAGATGGAGATATAAGTAATGACACAGCTTATGTCAAAACATCCTGGAGAAAATTTCCTGAACCTTGGTGTGCTCGAGATTGTTCAGGGAAACACTAGAATGCAGCAAAAACACAAAGAATTACAGGAACATTGAGGCCATGGTCACATCTGGTAGGTTTCCATAAGAGATGTTGACACTCCTGGGAGTATCAATGACACAACATGCCACAGCCAAGGGAATATTGTCATTGTCAACTATAGAGCCAGAACATCCTACAGGAAACTTCTTTCATTTTTTGCATCATCTCTCCCACATTGCTTTGTGCTTTTTTTCTTGAAGCCTATACTCTATACTCTGCCACCATCAACCACATTTATTTGTAATTTCAAGATGACATTTCCATAATTAATACTCTTCATATCTCCTTCACCACTTTTTCATATTCTTATCCAGCTTCACAAAATAACATTAGTCCAGCATCATCCCAGGGAATTATGTTCTTTTGCTCCATGCTTCATAAGGAAGTGGCAAGTTCATTTCAACATTGCCTCTCATAGCTACATCAAAATAAGTATCCTCCAGCTGCATAGAGGATAATATGTGGTCCTTATTTTTTACCTGAAACCTGGATCCTGACTTCTTTTTAATACCCAAATTCTGTCAATTCCAATGGTGACATCAGAGTCCAGAGAGAGGCCTGTTCACCTCATATCACTGCATTCCTCCAATTGTCTTTAGGCTAGTGATATAAGCCCTTTAAATTGTTTATTTTACACCCACTTGACTGATGTTATTCAATAGCGTGGTTGCAATATACTGCATTCAAGGTCTGTTCATGATAGGCTAAGGAGGAAAAAGGTTTTCAGAGCAAAGGTGTTCTAAATCCATTAATGTATTAGAAGGGATCATCAGGTTAAGGGGGGTTGAACTTCCCCAGCCACACTTATTGTGACAAGTCCAGGGAAGGACACAGCAGGTATTCCTTGAGCAATAATGGATGTCAGGTTTGAGGTCTTATATAGGTGCTTTCTGGATCCATGGGGAAAAATGATACTAGCAACATGTGTGATATCTAACAGCACAGATTAACCTACTGTAACTATGTACATAAAGTTGCCACTGTGGATTGACTTCAGTAAAATGTAGAAGAAGGCAGCTCCAAACTCCCATGACTCCATGACACTGTCAAAAACGCAGATATTTTCAGAACTAGCTTTTCCAGTGAATGTGTGTGCATCTGTGTGTGTGTGTGAGTGTTTATCTGGGAGAAGAGACAAACTGACCTTATTCCCCAAATCCTATTTGATCTTTGTTTATATTTGTCTTCCTGATGAGAACCTTCAGGTCCTTTCTTGATCTGGAAAAAGAGATAGTTGGCTAAGTGAAAGGGGAACCCCATGGAGAGGGTCATGTTCACAAAGAGCACAGCCAGTATTCTGTTCCCATAGAAGCCAACATCCTGTTCCCATGGGCCACCCCCCCACTTTTTTCACCTTTATATAAAATATACTTCCCACATGCAAGTCACCACTTAAACAACCAGATGAAACCACAGAACCTATTGACTTAAATCCAGGGTCTAACTCACCCTTGAAATACTTTCTGGAAATTAGAAATCAGAGTAGTTCCTCCTCTGTCTTGTAGCAACTCCCAGAGGCTGGTGTCTAAGAGGTTCAGAAAAAACTCTGTGGTGATAATGCATCTGAACACATCTCACTCTATTTCTCCTTTTCTCTAGATGTCCTGTCTCAGTAGGAACTGAAGGCATGGGGCCTATGAAATGAGTAAATTAAAAAAGGAAGTCCTTTAAATAACCTACATTAATACTTTAAGGACTGGAAATATAAGAGCAAACTTTACCAAAAGTAAGCATAAGTAGGAATTTAATGGAGCCTAGACAGAGATAAATGAAATAGAGACTATAAAAAGATATTGGAGAAAATCAATAAAACTGAAACTTTATATTTTTAGATCCATTCTGAAAAGATCAACAAAATGTATAAACCTTTAGCTAGAGTTTATAAGAAAAAGAGATAGAGAGAGGAGACTAAAATTACTACAAACAAAAAGGAAAATAGAGATATTACTCACAAACTTGCTAGCATAAATAAGGTCATAAGGGAAGATTATGAACACTATTGTGACAAAAATTAGAAAAAGTAATGAAATGGACAAATTACTAAGGACAGGATAAGTTACCAAAGCTGATAAAGATGAAACAGTCATTTAACAAGCAAAACGATTAATTCATTACTTGCAAACCTCCAAAGAATGCACAGGATCATATTGTTTCAGTGGTGAATCCACTAAAAATTTAGAAGTGAATTAACAATCTCCTAAAACACTTTGAAAAATCCAAGAGAATATACACTTCTCTAACATCCTAAAAGGCCAGCATTGCCATCATACTAAAGTCAGAAAAAGACCCCACAAGAAAATAAACCTACACATCATCCCTTATGAATATAGATTCAAAAAACTCCTTAATAACTTATGACCAAATCAAATTCAAAGCATATTTATAGAGCATGACAAGAAGGGTGTATTCCCTGAATACAAGGGTGTTACATCTCAAAAAAATGCTGAAAATATCTCACTGCATTACACCACTTTAATGGAATGAAGGTAAAAATACTTGTTTGTCTCAGTTGAGAGATAGCATCTGACAATATCTTACAGGCTTAACTGAAAAAAACACTCTGAAATCTTTGAATAATAAACTGGAATTGATTTTAAAGGAAATTTATGAGTAAACCTCAGATTTATATACAATTGTAAAAGATTTAAAGATAAAAAAATATGTGCTTTCACCACTGCTATTCTTAATTGCACTGGGCATTCCAGCAAGATCAGCCCACAAAGCAAAAAGAAATAAAAGGTATCCAAATTAGAGGGGAAATAATATAAATCTCCCTATTCACTGATAACATGATACTATATATGTATAATCTCAATGAGTCACCATTAAAAAGCTACTAGTGTTAAGAAATAAATTCTGAAAGTAGCACAGTACAAAATCAATGCAAAAATTCATTTGTGTTCCTAAATTGAACAAGCAAGTATCTGGAAAAGATTGCAATGAGCAATTCCACAAGAAAGCAAGCAATGCCACTTCTTTCTTCATGGAAAGAAAACAATTCTATCTTTAATAGTATCCAAAGGAATAAAAGACTAACAAATTTAGCAGAGAAGTAAAATTTTGTACACTTAAAACTACAAAACTTTGCTGAGGGAAACTCATGAAGACCTAACTACATGTAGAGACATCTTGTATTCATTTTATAAGAGATTAAATATTTGTAAGTAAACACTATGCAAAGCAAGGTTCATATTTGACTTTTCTGTACCTAAAGCTTCATGGATACAAAGTGAAAAAAAGAAACTAGGGGAACATACAGAAGAAATTGTCAATATACATAAGAGATAAAAAATCTCATGGTGATGAAGGCACAATGCAAAAAATATTTTTTAATTTGTAATTTTATTATTTTGCTGTTCTTGGCTTTGTTTTGGGAGATGTTTTGGATTGCAGAAGGGTTGCAACTGTGGCAGAGGAAGATCATTGGTCTGGGGTATTTGTGGTAAGGGGATGTCTGGGGAAGGGTACACCTGGGACATGCCCCTATGTTATATGAATGAGTTCACATGGTCATGGGATATGGTCTCAGTTGGTGGAGACCCACAGAATAGCTTATGAAATACTGAATTCCCATCCTGGGGAGTCCTGCTACATTCTCTCATAGTGTGGCAAGAATCTCTAGAGTACATAGGTAGTGCCTATGCAAAGGAGAACAGATCAATATGCCAAGCCTTTGATATTGATGCTTGTACTAATGAACCTTGTTCTTGTGAAATTGGAACTTAGCCTAGTAATATATATTGCTTAAGAGTTACCTCCTGAAAGCCTCCTTGATCAACTGTGGCTTCTCTGTAAGCCAAACTCAGCATATTAATCCACTACCTTCTCTGTGACATGGGATATGACTCCCAGGGTTGAGACTTCCTGACAACAAGGGATTAATACCAACTGCCAACTAAAGATGCATTTGGAAAAAGATCTAGAACAAAAGGGGGAAATATTAAATACAAGTGAGCTTTTTGGCTAAGAGATTTCAAAGTGAGTCAGGAGGTCATTCCAGAGGTTAAACTTACATACATTTCAAGAGGATCTGACTGACTGCCTTCATAAACAGTGCCTCAAGTAGAGGTACTCCTGAGAGCTCTAGAGACATCTAGACACTATAGGCAGGGCAGACCACCCCAGGAAATTTGCACCCAATTAGTGGACCTTACCTTGGAATATATGATAACCCATCTCCCCAATGTTTCAGCATGTGACTAATTTATAATTTTCCTACACATGGTTCCTCTGCCCCATTTATTTGAACCTATAATTAGTACTATGCCCATTAAATATATGTCCCAGAAACTTAACTCTTCTGGCTGTTCATATCCTGGGTAGAGCTCTGAATCTCTGCAACCAATATGTACTCTCCAGTTCATTGGACTCGCTTAGGACAACTAACAAAAGGAGCATGATGGACAATGCTCATCTCAAACAATAGAGAGTATCAAAAAATGTAAGTAAGACAGTTCCATCCTTCTGCCCCATGAGATTGAAGCCCCCTCTCAACTGGAAGCAGAGTGGGCATCACCATCCCCAAATCTTCAAGACAGAGGAATGAACAATGAAATGGACTTATTATTCCAGTGATGGAAGGACTTGTAACATTTACAAAAAGGCAGTGGGCACCAGAACTTCTGAGAGGAGGAAGAGAGAGGAATAAGTATAACATGGGACAATTTTGGACATTGGAATTGTTCTGCATGGTATTGTAAGAGAGATACAAGCCATTATACATTTTGTCAAAACCTAAAAAATTGTGTGTTGCAAAGTATAAATCATAATGTAAACTCTAGACCATGCTTAATAGCAATGCTTCCATATGTATTCATCAATTGTAAAAAAGTCCCCCACCAATGAAAGATGTTATTAATGGGACAAATTGGAGAGGGAGGGATTAGGTATATGGGAATCCCTTATTTTTTTGATGTAACATTTATAAAATCTTAAGCTCTTTTAAAAAAAGAAAAGAAAATGCAATCTTTATCAAACCCCATTATTCTTCTATGCAGAATTAGAAGACCAAATCCTCACATATCGATGGAGTTGACAGAAACTCCAGGAGACTAAAGAAACTTAAAAATTAACCAAAATCAGGGTATCACATTCCCATTTTGAAAACTTAATTCAAAACACACTAATTTAAAAAATGAGGTATAAGAATATAATTATAGATCAATTGGTGAGAATAGTGTCTGAATATTGTCTCAATATAAACTCATGCTTCTTTGGTGCTTTGATTTATTTTTAATTTTTGTCTTTATTACAGAAGTTTGTTAGGAAACTTAGAGCAGTTACCATATATACAAACTAATATTTCCCCTTTTGTTCACATTCAAATATATATTTCCTAATAATTGCATTCACAATGTTGTGCTACCACTGATTTTTTAAAGTAAATCAAACATTTGGTTTGCATAATAGTCATACACAATTTTAATTAAAAAACTTCCAGTATCTGGTTTCTTAAACATGAATTGATTCTCTTATTTTTTCATTATTTTCATTCATACATAAATATACATAAACAAGTGTATATTAAAAGTTGTGAACTTACAAAACAAACATGCATTTCATCATACTGGGCTACCATATATCACTTCACCAACAACTTGCATTGTTTTTAAATATTTTCTACAAACTATAAAAGAGCACTGTCATATATTACTACTAACTATAACCAATATCTTTCATTTAGTGTATTTCCCCCCAAACCACCCAAAAACTATCACCTTGTATTAATATTATATATTTGTTATAGTTCATGAGATTACATTATCATATTCTTTCTGTTAACCACAATCCATCTTCCACCATAAGATTTACTGTGTTGTACTGACCCTTGCTTTATACAATCCTTTCAAAGTGTACACTCAGTGTTTCTCATTTTTATGAGTTGTGTGGTCATCAATTCCAGTTAATATTATAATGTTTTCATAATCCAAAAGGAAAAATCCCATAATCTCTTATATCCCTCCATTTTTGTCCCTTTGAATTGATCTAATATCTTCTTTGGTACTTTTGCAAAAATATTGCAGTATACTGTTGTCTATCATCCAAAAATTACATTTGCAATATTCCCATGTATTATCATATTCTTAACTGTTTGTTAAAGAAGAAAATTCTATTTATACTAATAGCCACAATCTTCCTCCAACAACAAAATCACTATTATATATGCCCTATCTTAATTATCTAGCTTCTTTTCACTTGGCTTTTACATACACTGATTACTCCTTTCAGCCACAATCACTTTTATAAAGCAACAGTGTTAGTTACACTCACTATAATGTGTTACCATCTACACTACTTATTTCCACACATTTAATACAAACCTTATTAAAATACTACATGCATTAAACATCAGCTCCCATTCTCAACCGACATTCTATCTACTAGTAACATATACTCTAGAGATTATGTCCATGAGTTTATTTATCTTATTTAGTTTATATAAGGTATTTGGATCTCATACATTGTGTCTTTCATCCCCATAAGCTCTGTTACTTTTCTTTTCAGGCTTTCAGCCTTTCAAATTGCTCTGTCTCGTTAATGTCCTTTGTCTCTTCAGTCATATTTTTCTTCAAATCTTTGAATTGATTTAAGAGATTTGTGTGATTATCATTGATTAGTTGCATTAAACTCTGTGTCTTCTCAGAATTTTTGGTTTGTTACTTTGCCTGGGTCATCTCTTCTGGTTTCTTAGTATGGATGGTAATATATTCTTGATGTCTAGGCATCTGAATATGTTGGTAAATTTATTCTGATGGGAAATTTCTCTCTTCTGCCTAGTGATTTTATTTCACAGCTGTTCTTTGATTTCTGGTTCAACTAATTCTAAGTCTTTAAAATTGTCCAGCTTATGTTATGACAACAAGGCCAGGGGCTCACCCATGGGGCACAGTTCTGATCCAAAGTATCTAGGATGAGAGACTCCAAAAAATGTTTTTTTCTCCTTGGAGTTTCCTAGTTGGCCAGCAGATGGCACTCATTGAAAAATCTTTCCACAGAGGTGTCACTTTCAGCATCCACTCCAGATGAACTCCAGACAAGGTTTAAATTGGACTTTGCTGGACAAACTCACTAAAGAGAAACCATTCCCTGAGCTCCATAGACTATCCCTCTTCCCAGGAAGGAAGAAGTCTGTTCCCCTCTCCGTTGACTGCAGTGAGCCATGGATTTTATCCAGGCTGTTCACCTTGAGAGAGGGGTATGTGTACCATTCCTGGCCAGGTGGGTAAGAATTAGTGATTTTCACTTCAGCTTCTTCATGTCTCTGTCTCTCACCCTCCTGCAGGATGTACAGCACTCTTCTCATCTGCATATCTCCAAAGCAGCTCCATTGGATGGCTTGTTGCTCTTCCTCCATTTTTTTTTCTGAGACAGTTGAGCCCTGTCTAGCTGCTTTGACATCTTTTTGCAGGACAGACTCTGCTACCATTAATTTTTGACAAGGGTACAAAAAAAGATAATTCAATAAGAATGAGTAGTTTCTTCAAGAAATGATGCTGAGACAACTGCCTCTGTATATTTAAAAGAATGAAGTTCCATCTTTACCTCTCATTATATTTTTATTGAACTTGGATTTTAATGAGCTTGTATTTTTCAAAGGAACCCTAAATATGACACCAAAAGCAAAAGAAAATTTAAAAAAGTACTCATAGATAAACAGGATATTATGAAAATAAAAAACTTCTGAGTATCAAAAATTATCATCAAGAAAGTAAAACTGAAATATCTGGAAATCTCCTGTATGATTGTACTAGTTGATAGCTGATAGTAAGCAGAATATGTGTGTATTTGTGTTATAAGGCACATACCACTCACAGACATATTCTTACAACACAAAAATGAAAAGAAATAACACAATTAAAAATAGGCAAAATCTTTCAATAATCATTTCTGTAAAGATGGTATTCAAATTGCAAACATGTAAATGAAAGATGGACAATATCTTTAATCATTAAGGAAATGAAAACTGAAACAACAATGATGTACCACTTTTCATCCACTAGGATGGTTATAATCTTTTTTATGCCTTCATAAAAATAAGGATTGGTGAGAGTGTGAAAAATTGGAATATTCTTAAATAACTGGTGGTGACGTGAAATGGTTCAGTTACAGTTTATAATATTTTGGCAGTTCCTGAAAAGCTGATGTTAGAATTTGCCTACAACATGGAAAATAACATGTTCTGGCAAAGATGTTCAGAAATAATCAACACTGGATTTGAATCTACCAATCTTCCTCAACTTCTTTCCTGTGTTGTACATATCAGTTTTCAAATAAAACTTCCTTTTTTCCAAAGCTCTGTAACCTCTTTGCTCTGCTATAAATAATGAATCTCAGTCTTGTTTTGTCCACTTAGCAATAAAAGCAACAAATCAACCTCATATACAAATTTTTGTATGTGACATTTAAATGCAAGCTAGAATGTAAGCTGTCTATTACTAAAATCTAGGAATTAATCTGGTATTAAGTGTCAAATAAAATTCACAGGGCAAAAATCAAGGTATTGATAGGGATGTATTTCCTCTATCTAGAGATTCTAGGAAAGGATCTCTTTCTCTCCTTTTTCAGCTTCTGGAGAAGCATTTCTTGAATTCCTTCACCCATAGCCTCCCAATCATCTTGAAATCAAGTTGCATAACATCCTAGTTCAGCATTTATATTGTTTTGTTATTCTCCTGAAATCTAATATCCATCTCCTCCTCATATACAAGTGTATAATATTAACACAGGGTTGTATTAACTGGGTGGGTTGGGGGAAATACACAAAGTATAAATTTTGGATAAAATTGTTGGTGTTTTGATGATGCTCTTTCATGGTTTTTCATAGTTGTTTTATAACAGTGTGGGGTGTTGGTGGTGGGGTGATGTATGGGAGCCCTGTGTGATGATATGCATGTTTGTTTTGTAAGTGTACTACTTATATACTATACATTTATTGTTTATGGATATTCATGTATGAATGATAAACTTCAATTAAAAAGTTAAAAATGCAACACATATTTTCATCTCTTATAATTCAGGTCTTAAGTATGAAATAAGAGTCACTGGGCCAAAATCAAGCTTTGATAAGGAAGCATTCCCTCTCTCTAGAGATTCTGGGAGAAGATGTGTTCCTTTAGTTTTCAGCTTCTGGAGCAGCATTTCTTCAATTCCCTCATTCTTGGACACTTTGTTCATCTTGAAAACCAACTGTATAACACCCTAATTCAGTGGTTATATTGGTTTGTTATCATCTTGCAGTCTAATATCCCTCTCTTCCTCATATAAGGACAATTGTCATTACATGTAAGGCCCACTGCAAAATCCAAGATAGTCTGATCTCATAATCACTAGCTAAATCACATCCACAAAGTCCGTCATGCCATAAAAGGCAACAGCATAAGTCTCCGATTTAGGGATGTAGATGTCTTTTGGACTACTTATCCAGCATAATACATTGCCTCTGAACACCAGTTGTTCAGCTGCCCCCAAGAACTCAGTGTCCCATCCTCTTTTCTCTTTTATGTATGTGTGTGTGAATATGTGTTTGTGTGTGTTTGATGTTTAAATAATTTTTCATATGCACATACATGATCCATCTGCCCCTCTGAGGATGTATGTGTGTCTAATGCATATTAATTTTTATAATTTGGAAGTATATAAATAAGAAATATGGAAACAGCACCTTCTGAAGCAGAAGGTCTCTGTTAGTCTGGTGCACACAAATTGCACATAGATGTCCTTGTGAGCCCATGGGGAACAATCTCTTTATGGAGATTCCCCATGTCTTAGAAACAAGGTCCCTCTGACTGTAGATGAGAATCCATGTTTCCAGGGTTATCACAGTACAGAATGGGAAAGCTTGTGCTTCTCTTCTGTGTGAACTGGGTGTGTGCTCAGGGACAAGATCATCTCATGGACTTGGAATTCTTGGAGTTCTTATGTTTCTTTTTTTAAAGATAGATAGATTTATTTATTTGTTTGTTTGTTTATTTATTTATTTATTTATTTATTTATTTATTTATTTCTCTCCCCTTCTTGTTTTTGTGCTCGCTGTCTGCTTTCTGTGTGTTCTTCTGTGTCTGCTTGTGTTCTCTTTAGTTAGTACTGGGAACTGATCCTGTTACCTTCCAAAGTGGGAGAGAGGTGTTCAATCTCTTGCACCATCTCATCTCCCTTGTCTGCTGTGTCTCTTATTGTTGTTTCTCTATGTGTCTTTTTGTTGCATCATCTTGCTGGGCTAGCTCTCCATGTGGGCTAGCACTCTGTGCAGGCCAGAGCATCTGCATAGGCCAGCATTCTGCATGGGCCAGCTCTCTGCTCAGGCCAGCTCATCACACATGCCACCTTGCCTTTCACCAGGAGGCCCCAGGAATCAAACCCTGGACCTCCTATATGGTAGACAGGAACCAAATCACTTGAGCCACATCCATTTCCTTCTTACTTATCTTAATGTCAGCAATGCTCTGTAAGCACCTTAAGGATTTGTGATAAAGGAGCTGATTGGTGAGGGTTCAAGTCCCTTACTGTGTTTCACATTGTCCACAGCTATATCTTAGAATAGCAGGTGCCCATACCAAGCCAGGTGAAACCCGCAAAAATCCTTTTGCTCACTTGAAATATCAGTAGATTCTTCATCATATCTCATTTCACTGCTGAGACTGAATCCATAAATCCCCAGAGTAGAATCTCAATAGATGAAGTGCATTGTATTCAGTTGTACTGCATACTCCCAAACCTTTCTACTGGAGCAGGATATCCATTCTAGAGACATGCCAAGAACCAGTTCTTATTTCAGCTGAGCTCCATGACTGCCTTGGAAAGAGCCATGTATAACTGTAAGAATCACTGTGAGAGAAAGACAGTGGGGTCTCAAGCACAAATGTCCCCCTGCAGTTGACACAAAAGGGGGCTGACCTGCAGGGGGAGCACAAGATCCACGAATCATTAGGCTCACCTGATGAACAGGTGCAGAGGGAGATTGAGTAAGAGTTTCTTGAATTAGCTCGGTATTTCCTCTTCTTAGAGGAAAGAGAAAACCTCTTTCCAACAGACTGTCCCTTTCTAATATGTACAAATATATTTGCAGATCCTAATCTAAGTATGTGTGATAGTTTGTGTGCTATTTTGTGCTTATGTGTACAACATGCATGTTATATACATTTGCATGTGTTAATGTGTGGGTGGATATGTCTGTTATTCTGCAGATGCTAGTGTGTGTGTCTGTGTGTACATGTGTGTTTATTAATATGTGAGCAAATGTGTGTTAATTTGGTTGTATTTGTGTGTGCGAATCTTACCATATGTGTTAGGTTTTACTGTGTGTCTCTGAGTGTGTGTTAGTGTGTGAATGTGTTAGTATTCATGGTAGTGAGCATATGTTATTTAATGGAAATTATAGTGTTGGTGTTTGTATTTGTGTTTATCTGTGTATATATTGATGTATGTGTAAGGGAGAAATAGACATTTCTACAATAATCATTGGAGACTTCAACACCCCTCTCACATCATTACATAGAACTAGACAGAAGATCAACAAGGAAACAGAGAACTTGAACAATATGATAAACAAGTTAGACCTAACAGACATATACAGAACACTGCATCCAAACTTAGTGAGTTATACATTCTTCTTAAGTGCCCATGGATATTTCTCCAGGATAGACCACAGGTTAGGTCACTATACAGCTCACAATAAATATAAAAAGACTGAAATTATACAAAGCACCTTCTCAGATCATAATGGAATGAAACTAGAAAGCAATAACAGACAGGAAAAAAGTAAATTTGCAAATGTGTGGAGACTGAAAAACACACTCCTAAATATTCGGTGGGTCAAAGAAGAAATTGCAAGTGAAATCAGTAAATATATTGAGACAAATGAAAATGAGAACACAATATATCAAAACTTATGGGATACAGCGAAGGCAGTCTTGAGAGGGCAATTTATAGCCCTAAATGCCGATATTAAAAACAAGAAAGAGCTAAACTCAAAGATTTAACTGAACAACTAGCGAAACTAGAAAAAGAACAGCAAACCAATCCCAAAGCAAGCAGAAGGAAAGAAATAATAAAGATTAGAGCAGAAATAAATGAAAATGAGAACAGAAAAACAATAGAGAAATTCAACAAAACCAAAAGGTGGTTCTTTGAGAAGATCAATAAAATTGACAAAACCCTCGCTAGACTAACAAAGATAAAAAGAGAGAAGATGCAAATAAATACAATCAGAAATGAAAAGGGGGGAATTACAAATGACCTCACAGAAATAAAAAGAATCATAAGTGGATATTATGAGAAACTATATGCCAACAAACTAGACAACCTAGATGAAATGGACAAATTTCTAGAAACGCACAACCAACTTACATTGACACTACAAGAAATACAGGATCTTAACAAACCAATCACAATTAAGGAGATTGACTCTGTCATCAAAAATCTCCCACCAAAGAGAAGTCCAGGACCAGATGGCATCACAGGTGAATTCTACTAAGCAATTCAAAAGATTTAACACCAATCCTATTTAAACTCTTCCAAAAAATTCAAGAGGAAGGAAAATTACCCAACACATTTTATGAAGCCAACATCACCCTAATACCAAAGCCAGATAAAAATACCACAAGAAAAGAAAATTACACACCAATCTCTCTAATGAACATAGATGTAAAAATTCTCAACAAAATACTTGCAATCAAATCCAACAAAATATCAAAAGACTTATACCTCACGACCAAGTGGGATTTATTCCTGGTATGCCAGGCTGGTTCAACATAAGAAAATCAATCAATGTAATATACCACATTAACAAATTGAAGGGCAAAAAACACATGATCATCTCAATAGATGCAGAAAAGGTATTCAACAAAATCCATCACCGTTTTTTGATAAAAATATTCAAAAGAAAGGAATAAATGGAAAATTCCTCAGTATGATAAAAGGCATATATGAAAAACCCACAGCCAACATCATATTCAATGGGGAAAGGTTGAAATCTTTCCCTCTAACATCAGGAACAAGACAAGGATGCCCACTGTCACCATTGTTATTCAACATTGTACTAGAAGCTCTAGCTAGGGCAATTAGACAAGACAAAAAAATTAAAGGCATCCAAATAGGAAAAGAGGAAGTAAAACTGTCACTGTTTGTGGATGACATGATCCTGTATTTAGAAAATCCTGAAGTAGCCACAAAAAAGATACTTGAACTAATAAATGAATTCAGCAATGTGGCAGGATACAAGATCAACATGCAAAAATAAGTAATGTTTTTGTACACTAGTACTGAACAACCTGAGGAGGAATTCAGGAGGAAAATTCCATTTTCAATAGCAACAAAAAGACTCAAATACTTAGGAGGTAATTTAAAAAAAGAAGTACAGGACCTATATGCAGAAAACTACAAAACAATGCTAAAAGAAATTTAAAAAGACCTAAACAAATGGAAAGACATTCCGTGTTCATGGATTGGAATAATAAATATCGTGAAGATGTCAATCTTACCCAAACTTATTTATAGATTCAATGCAATACCAATCAAAATCCCAACAGCTTAATTACAAAATAAGAGAAGGCAATTACCAAATTCCTCTGGAAAGGTAAGTGCACCTGAATAGCCAAAAGCATTATACAAAAAGAAGAGCAATGTGGGAGGAATTTCACTGCCTGACCTTGAAATATATTACAAAGCTACAGTGATCAAAACAGCATGGTACTGGCATAAAGATAGACACATCGATCAGTGGAATAGAATTGAGAATCCAGAAATATACCCTCACCTACACAGTAACTGGTTTTTGACAAACCTACCAAGCCCATGCTAATGGGAAAAAAACAGTTTCTTCAACAAATGATGTTGGAAGAACTGGATATCTATAACCAAAAGAATGAAAGAGGACCCCTATCTCACCCCCTATACAAGAATAAACTCAAAATGGATCAAAGATCTAAATATAAAAGCCAGGACCATAAAATTACTAGAAGAAAATGTAGGGAAACATCTTCCAAACCTTGTAGTAGGTGGTGGTATCTTGGACCTTACACCCGAAGCACATGCAACAAAAGAAAAAATAGATAAATGGGACCTCCTCAAAATTAAAAACTTTTGCAGCTCACAGGACTTTGTCAGAAGGGTGGAAATGCAGTCAACTGAATGGTAAAAAAACATTTGAAATCACATATCTGATAAGGGTTTAATATCCAGGATATATAAAGATATGTTACAACTCAACAATAAAAAGACAAATGAACGAATTAAAAAATGGGCAAAAGACTTGAATAGACATTTCTCCAAAGAAGAAATACAAATAGCTAAAAAACACTTGAAAAAATGTTCAACATCACTCATGATTAGGGAAATGCAAATGAAAACTACAATGAGATCTCATTGCACACCTATCAGAATGGCCACAATTAAAAAGACAGAGAACTACAAGTGTTGGAGAGGATGTGGAGAGAGAGGAACACGTCTTCACTGTTGGTTGGAATGCAGAATGGTACAACCACTATGGAGGACTGTTTGGCAGTTCCTAAAGAAGTTGAATATAGTCTTGCCACATGACCCTGCAATACCACTACTGGGTATATACCCACAAGAACTGAGAGCAGTGACACCAACAGACATCTGCACACCAGTGTTCATAGCAACATTATTCACCATTGCCAAAAGTTGGAAACAACCCAGGTGTCCATCAACAGATAAATAGATAAACAAACTGTGGTCTATTCATACGATGGATTATTATGCAGCTATAAGAAGAAATGAAGTCGTAAAGCATATGGCAACATGGATGAACCTGGAGGACATTATGTTGAGTGATGCAAGCCAGACACAAAAGGATAAATACTGTATGAATGTGTTACTATGAACCAAATATATTGTGTAACATATTGTTTGATTCAAAAATAAATTTATATGTATCCATTATATTTGAGAAATGTATATATTCATTCATCTGTGCTTACTTTTTAGTTTTTAATTGTTTATATTTTCAATTATTAAATGTACAAAATAAAGTTTAAAAATGTATTAAAGAATACAAAGGAAAAAAACCAAAAACAAATCATGCGAAGGAGAAGCATACAGAAAGTCATGCTGGCAGAACCATCAATATTAAAAAGTTGTTCTAGATTTCTAACCCTTCAGAGATCACAAACAACATCAGATTCAGACAGCTTCCTTGCTAAGGATTAAATGAGATTTGAGTTATTGTGTAAAACAGTGCCTGTACTGTGAGACACTTGCATGATCCTGTGAGTGCCTCTTTACATTTTGTGCCCTAGGCTCCTCATTTGCCTCACCCTAATCTCAGCCTCTGCCAACTCCTTAAACATGGAAATATATTTTAAAATATTTCATTGAAAAGAAAAGTATAAAAAAGAATAGATGAGGTACTGAAAATAAGCATGATGAGATAAGTAATGATATATATGCATATATTCAGATCATAAAAGCATATTATATAGCTATAGAAATTAAAATGGTTTAGTATTGATACTGGAAAAGAAAACAGATCAGTAGAACCAAAAAGAGTCTAGAAATATATGCTTATGTAAAAGAGAATTTAGTAAGTGAAAAGGGAATTATTTCAAATCAAGAGGAAAAATTAAGTATTCAATAAAAATCACAGTGGAAAAGAAGTGGTCAGCCATTTGGAAATATATGCAAATATGCAGTTAGATGAATGCTGTACTAGTCTGAGACTTTAGTGGACCCCAGAAAAATCTGTTCTTAAGCTAACCCATTCCTGTATGTGTAAGCTTATTGTGCATGGGAACTTTCAGTTAGATTCAGTTCAAGGACCTTCTGATTAGATCACTTTTTTAGTAGATTGCTTCAGTTAAAGACCTTTGATTAGACTGCAGGCCCCAGGTTGGATCCTAATTCTCTTACTAGAGTCCTTTTGTAAACAGGAGAAACATGCAGAGTCACACAGAGAAAAGTGGCAGAAACAGAGAAACCCTGAGAGGCTGAGAGAGAGAGGCCCCAGAGGCCAGAGGAGAGGGGAGAGATGAGCTATATGCCTGATCACCCACAGCTGAGCTCAAGGAGAAGAAGCCTGGAGGAGAAGGCAGAGACCTAGACCAAACTGCCACCATTGTGTCTTGCCACATGACAGGAGTTCAGTATCACCAGCAGCCGACCTTCAGTGAGACAGCATCTCTTATGCTGCCTTGATTTGGACATTTTCACATTCTCAGAACTGTAAGCTTTTTACCTAATAAACTCCCATTATAAAAGCCAACCCATTTCTGGTATATTGTTCCCAGCAGCTTTTAGCAAAATAAAACCCATACTTTATACCATTCACAAAACTAAAGTTACAGATGGATTAGAGAAGTAAATATGGAAAAACAAAACTGACAGAAGTATTAGAAGAAAGTATGAGAGAATATATTTATAAACCCAGGGAAAGGAAGGCATCCTAAACAAGAATCAGAGCATTTAAAAAGAAAACTATAACAAAATTGACTTCATCAAACTTAACAACTTATGGACAGTAAAAGCCATCATAAACAAAAATAAAATATAATTGGCAAATTAGGAGAAAGTATTTACAACCTATATAAAAGATGAGAGATTAATATACCAAATATTTAAAGAATTCTTACCAAACAATAAGAGGCAAATAATTCAATAATATGATGAGTAAACAATGTACAGGAAAAAACAAATTACCAAAAAAACATATTAAGTACATTCAAATTCATTAGTAAGAAGAGTATTGCAAATTAAAACAACAATGAAAATCATTTTACTCACCAGACTAGCAAAAAATTAGAAGTTGGAAAAAATCAACTGCTAGCAAGAGTATTCCCTTTATGCAATGTTGGTAGAAGTATAAATGAGTATATCCATTTTTGAGAGCAACTTGAAAGATTTAATAGAGACAATGTCCATACTCTTTGACCCAGAATTTCAACAAAGATTGAACTTGGAAGGAATTAAAAATAATCTAACTTCCTGTTAATAGGAAAACAACTAAATAAACTACACTAGAGAATGTTATGAATCATTATAAAATTTAAGATAGATCTCTATGTTCGGACATGAAAAGATTGCCAGGGAAGTTGCCAAGAAAAAAATGTCTAAAAATTTAAAAGTTATAAAATGATATATGTAATTTAACACAATATAATTTGTTTGAAAAAAATCCATAATAGATATAAATTGTATTTTTCTGTTATTTACATAAAATATTAATAATAGCATTCACTTGTATGTTTGGGTAGACAAGGGAGAATTTTGCCTTTTTTATATGATAACTAAGGAAATTTATTCTTATATTAAAGTAATTAAACTGAACCACTGTAAATCCAGTAAAAGCACTGCTGATTTGATAAGCAACAGTCATAATTACAGAACTATAATTCCTCCCTATAATAGCTGGGGAAAGACACAAGTGGGAAGGAAGCTCACTAACAGTTCCAGGACAGTGCATAAAATATAGCTCCAACTCTGTCTCATTTGTGGAGGAAATTGAAAGAAAAGATTTCACACAAAAATAATTGATTAAGCAAAGAACAAATATGAAAAAGGAATTCATAAAATAAAAATAAAGGACTGCTGTGCAAAAGAGGCAATTCAGGGCAAATTTAAAAAGAATGATTTTACAAAATAAGTAGTAAATTTAAGGAGCACATATTCTCCAAAAGAGTTTATAAAACAAGGGATTTTCTTTAAAAAGGGTTGCACTGATTCATGGATGACAGAATCATAGATATTTTCTAAAAATGCACAATATATTACATACTTAACCTTGGAGGGGGATGCACTTACCTAGCACGCTAGATGCATGGGTCTGATCCAAGATAGCAATTCTTTATTTCAGATATATAGAAAGAATGGCCTACATCCCACTTCCCCTTTGAGACAGGAAAATGAATACCAATAGCAAGATCAAGAGATTGCAGGGTTCAGAGGGCAGCCTACAAGATAAAAACCATAGGAAAAAAAACAACAACAGGAAACAGAATAGAGACTAAATTTTTTTTTACTATATAGACACAATACTTTGTCCTCTGTTATAGCCACAATTATGAAACTTCTTGGGTGTGTAACAAGTCTAAACTTTCAGTTCTCAATTTATAATCTATGATCTTAAAGAAACCATATTACAGGACAAAATCTTCAGAAGAAGTAACAGTAATGAAGATAGTGGTTAAGAAGAGTTCTGGCTTCTAAAGGTAAAATTACATATCTACTTCTTTCAGTTGAAAATAAAAACTTTCTTTCAAAAAAGTTTAAAAAACAGAATTTCTACCAATGGGAGTTAATAATATAATTGAAGATATTATTTTATCTTGTGACTGTGTTCTCATAATGCAAGATAATATAAGCTGTCAAAAAAGTAATTACTGCTAGTGAGCACTATATTAATTCTAAGGGAAGAGATCACTTCAAACTAGGGTACACACTCAAGCTTTGAAGAAGACTCAGCTCAAAAACAGATCTTAAATAATGTAAGGCTTTTGATGGGTGGAAAAAGAAAAGATGGCTTCTCGACAAAAAGTCATCATAAAAAAATTCCAAAATCCAAGGGCATTCATCAAAATGATTGGATCTCAAAAAAGGAGTAGGTTGCAAAAGGATACAGTAAAATGCTATGCACTATATATTTTTAACTTTTAGTCAAGTATAATATACACACAAAAAAGAACACACATCATATACACCTATGAATTTTCAAAAATTTACACACCCTTGTAATCTGCACACAAATCAAGGGAAAAAAGCAATACCAGTACTCCTTAATTCTGTCTTGAGTCCCCTTCTAGTTACTATCCCCACTTCACCACAACCCCACGAGGGAAACCACTATCCTGATTTCTGTGACCAGAGATCAATTTTGCCTAATTTTTACTTTATATAAGTGGAATCACACTGTATATATTGTTCTGTATCTGACTTCTTAGGTCAATATAGTGTGTGAGATCTGTATAGACAAAATAATGTTATATATTTTAGGGATATATTAGTTATCTATTGCTGTTTAACTAATTGCCCTAAAACATAGGGGTTTAAATGAATAAACATTTTTATCTCCGTTTCTATGGTTTAGGAATTCTGAAGTAGCATAGCTGGGTCTTTCCAGTTTGGGTTTCTTACAAGGCTGCAAGCAACATGTTCTCCAGAGCTACTGTATCTGAAGGATTGATTAGTGCTTCAGGATCCCCTTCTGGAATAGCTCACTCATATGGCTGTTAGCATGAAGCATCAGTTCTTCCCACATGGAACTCTCCATATGGCTGCTTGATTGTCTTCATGATTAGACAGCTGGCTTCCACCAGAGTAAATGATCCAAGAGAAAGCAAGACTGGAAGCTGCAATATTTTCTATGACCTAGTCTTAGAAGTCATTCACCATCACTTCTACCATATTCTATTTGTTAGAATTGAGTCACTAACTCCAGCCCTCACTCAAACGAAAGAGTATCAAAGAATTGGTGAGGAAATTTTTAAATGAACACAATGGATAAATATAAATATAGAAAAATTTTAAAACCATAAATGGAAATGGTCATATTTAAAGACAGTTGTTAGCTGACCCTAATTGTAACCTCTGAGGCAAAAGAACAAGAAAAGTAAAAGGTGGCAATAGGAATGAAGGGGAGGCTTTAGTTGCATGTTTTACATTTTAAGTTTACTTCTGTTTGTGTTTTCTATTGCTATGCAACAGATCATCATAAACTTAGTAGTGTAAAACAACACAGATTTATTATGTCAGTCTCTGTGAGACAAGGGAGTCTGGGTATGACTTAACTGGGCCCTCTGCTTATAGTCTGAAAGGCTGTAATCAAGGTGTTGGCTGGGGTTGGATACTCTTCTGGAGGCTTGAATGGGAAAAGGTCTGCTTCCATTCTTCCTCAGGTTATTGACAGAATTTCTTTCCATGTGGCTCTCAGGGTCACAGCAGCCTGCTTCTTCAGAGCCAGCAAAGGTTAAAAAGACTCTGGAACACATCTGCTAGTAAGATACAGTCTGATATAATGTAGTCACAAGAGTGACTTCCCATCATCTTTACCATATTCTATTAGTTAGAAGGAGATATAGGTCCTATCCACAATCAAGGGGAGGAGATTATAAAAAGGTAGAAACACCTGGAGGTAAGGCTTCTAGGGTATACCTTAGAGTCTATCACAACCATGCAGATTTTATGGTATCTGAGGCATTTACAATTTGGGGGATCTTCTTTGAGAAAAAAGATGAACCCTTTATTAGTGAGGGAATTCTAAAGCCTGAAATGTGAAATATTACATAAATAAGAATTTCAGGTTTAGAGAAAAAACAAACTGGAAAATGTTAGTGGAGGAAAATCTGTTTAAATGAATTATTTATTTGAGGGTTAAGATTTGTATCAAAGATTTAAAATTGTGAAGTTAAATGGTACCATATCATCAAGTTTTTTTGTTTTTGTTTTTGTTTTTGTTTTTGGCTTAAAACAAATTTATTGTCTCACAGTTCTGAAGATCAAAGTCCAAGGTCAATGTGTCAGCAGGGCTGTGCTCCCTCTGAAATCTGTAGGGGAGAATCCTTCCTTGGATCTTCTTAGCTCTGGTGGTTTGCCCATAATCCTTGTGTTCCTTTGCTTGTAGCACTTCAATCTCTGCCTCTGTTTTTTTAAATATTAACTTTATTTTGTACATTTAATAATTGAAAATAGAAACAATTAAAAACCAAAAAGTAAACATAGATAAATAAATACATTCATTTCTCAATTAAATGTACTGGATACATATACATTTTTTAAAAATCAAACAATATGTTACACAATATATTTGGTTCATCGTAACACAATTGTACAGTATTTGTCTTTTTGTGTCTGGCTTGCTTCACTCAAAATAATGTCCTCCAAGTTCATCCATGTTTTCATATGTTTTATGACTTCATTTCTTCTTACAGCTGCATAATATTCCATCATGCGAATAGACCACAGTTTGTTTATCCATTTGTCTGCTGATGGACACCTGGGTTGTTTCCAACTTTTGGCAATCATGAATAATGTTGCAATGAACATTGATGTGCAGATGTCTGTTCATGTCACTGCTCTCCATTCCTCTGGGTATATACCACCCAGTAGTGGTATTGCAGGGTCATGTGACAAGTCTATACTCATCTTCTTTAGGAACTGCCAAACAGTCCTCTACAGTGGCTGTACCAATCTGCATTCCCACCAAGAGTGAATAAGTGTTCCTCTCTCTACACATCCTCTCCAACACTTGTAGTTCTCTGTCTTTTTAATTGTGGCCATTCTGATAGGTGTGAAATGAGATCTCATTGTAGTTTTGACTTGCATTTCCCTAATCATGAGTGATGTTAAGCATTGCTTCATGTGTTTTTATATTATATTAGGCTTTAATATTGTATCCCCAATACCTTCAAGTGCTTCTTGTATATAGCATAATTTCCAGACCCTTCATTCTGATAGTTATCTTTCTCAGGGCAGTCTCTATTTTGTCCAACTCCCTCTCTTAGGCAATTTTTTCTTCTTAAATCAATGGGCTTGTAAACAAATAATTTTAATTTACCTTAAATTCCATACTAAAGATGATCAGTTTTAAGATCACCTCCTCAGGAAACATCATCAAAAAGAACATTAAAAACTGGTAGTGTCTTAGCTGTTGAACACACTTCATGATTCACTAAGCACTAAAAGAACACATCTACCAGCATGCCTCAGATAGAACATGACAAAAGGGATTGAGCTTTGAAATAGGAAAAGGGGGCATCTCTTTCTGATTACTGAGGGAAATCTAATAAGACATGGAAAGTCTCCAAATTAAGATGTTGTGCTGCAAGGAAATATACTGTAACTAAAGAATTTAAGCTAAAAATGTAACCAGGAATTAATATATGATAGAAAAAGCTTTAACTGGTGAGTGAATATGATTCAGACATCAAAGAAGACACAAGGAAATAGGGCAGAGGTAAGAATAGTTCTTACAGAACAGAAATAACAGAAATATCCACATCAGATATGAAGCCAATACGTGTAGCAGCAACAAAGGACATCTATCTAGTGATGAGACTCATGTTACAGAAAGAAAATATTTCTCTCTCAGAGTCTCAATCAGGACCCAAAGACTACAGTACTAAGGATGGCTGTAGAAGGAACATTCACTGCAACCAGATCTGAAGAATACAACTTTGGGGCCTACACACTGAGATAAGATGAGAAAAAACAGACTCTAAGAGAGATCCCACTAGATTCAAAAGTATCCTTGAATCAAATCTATTCTAAATATGCAATAGAGCAGGGAACAATAAGCTTTTTCCAAAAAGGGCCAAAGAGTAAATATTTTAGGCTTTGCTGATCAGGACGCACACTCTGAGATATTACATAGGTACTCATAAAACAAAAGAGAAAACAAATTTCCACAAAACTTTTATTGATGAATTTCAATATATAATGTTTTTTTGAGTATATTATTTTATAATACAGGTATATTATGGTAGATTGAATTTTGTACCCCAATTTAGGCATGTTCTTAATACATTCCTATGGTTGTGAACCCATTGTAAAACAGGATCTTTTGATGAGGTTATTTTTAGTTAAGGTGTGGATTACTGGAGGCTTATAAAGAGGACCTGGGAATCATAGAGGCCAGAAAGCAGAGAGTATCACCATGTGATGAGAGGCAGAAATAAAAGTCAAGGAATCCCAAAGATTGCTGACAGTCAGCTCTAGAATGCTACAGACTCCAGGAGAAAGCATGGCCTCACTGACACCTTGAATTTGGACTTCTGGCTCATGGACTATATAAAAACTGGTGGTAGGCCAGGTATGGCCCAAGAATCATAGCTGACCATTCCCTAAAGTTGAATATATGCTATACCCAATTTCTGCTTTGACTTTGGAGTGTCTCATATATCCTTGCTTACATCTTTATCTCCAAACATCCAATAACCATAGGAAAAGTTGTTCCATCTCACTATTAACCAAACAATGTAAAAAAACAAGTAAGCTATTTGCTTTTTCCTATAAGACAAGTGAAACTTAAAAAGGTCAATAAAACTCACTGTTGGTGAGGGGATAGGAAAATGGTCACCTTCATGAATCATCTTTGATGGTGGTGTAAACTGTTACACCCTTTCTGTAGAACAATTTGGCAATATAAATAAAAACTGAAGAAACTAAAGATCTATGATTCAATAATTTTCCTTTTATTGACTTGGGATTATTTAAATAAATTACTCTGTATTTATTCAGTGCTTTCATTTGAAGTGATAATTTAGAGGACTTTCAGTTAAAGATGTTAGAATTGTTACTATTCCACTTTCCTCTGACTCTAATTTAAAAATTCCACCTATGATGAAACTAGCAATCAACCACAACTTCAAATCATATGTTATGAAGAAGAGCTATTAAATACAGTGAAAGTTACACAAAATTGAGTGAAAACCAAAGCAAATACTTCTGCAGGTCTTGGAACAAGTAGAATCCTCTGAAGTTAGCACACCCTGACTGCAAATCAGGAGTTTTCTCTTCAATGACAAGTTCTGTAAGTGCAAACAAGTCAATGAATTCTGTTTGATACCAGGTAGTGGCAGGGGAGGTGGAGTTAAACAAGAAAAAGTACATATACTGCATTTTTGAAAGAAAAGACGAGCAGCTAACTTGGGATACAAACATAATCCCAGGGTACAATGTTAGTAAGAACAACCAACATAATCCAAGCTTCTCTAATTCAAGCCATCATACCATCCTCATATTATTTTTCTGGAAAATGCTGACTCAGAAAAAAAAATGCCCCCATTTAAGGATGAGTAATAATCAGAAAGAAATCACCAAAGGATTAATTCAACATACTATAAGATCTGCTATTTTTCTATGTATGCTTTCAAATTCTTCTGTGTGTTCATCTAATGTCTTCTTAATAATCTTAAATTCTTTAGCCATCTCATTGAATTTATTAAGGAGATTTGTTTGAACAACTATGATTAGTTGTCTCAACTCCTTTATGTCATTTGGAGGCTTGTTCCTTTAACTGGGCCATATCTTCCTGTTTCTTGTAAATTTTGTAAATTGAACACTGTGGATTGTAAATTTTTCTTGGTGTCCTGGCTTCGGGCTTACTAGACGTATTTATTCTGGGTGCAGTTTTTATCTTTAGTTTAGGGTTTCCTGACCTTTCTCCCTTGCTGTTTGTGTAGTAGGAGGCAAGGATGAAGTTGGTGCTATAAGCTCTGGAGGCTCAAGCTCCCCTCATTACCCCAAGGACCAATGAAGTTTCTCACAAATTTCCCCTTTGCCAGGGGTAGGGACAGAACCATAGCTGTGTGGAATAATTCAACTCATGCAGGCTTAGACTCTAGTTTCCCATAGAGACTGATGAAGCTTCACTCCCCCATTCTACCCTGCCTGGGGAGTGGATGGAGCTGCAGTTCTGGGGAGCAATCTATGCAGTTCAGGTCCAAGATGACCACAGTTTCCCTGGTAGACTTCTGTTTATTCAGTCTGTCCCTGCTAAATGTGTCTGCAGTTATCTGGAAAGGCTGGTGCAGGACCCGCCAGCTTCCTTCCTGCTAGAAATGGTGCTAAAGCCTAAGATAGGGCTGCAACCCAATCTGGGTGAAAGAAACCAGTCTCTACCATCACTGTGATTTTCAGTCAGCCCGGCTTCCCCTCATGATGGGGGTTGAGTCAAAATGGCAAATACTGTCCTCCTTCTGACATGGATAGACTCAAACTTTAGCTGTTCTTAGCTCCTGGGGTGGCTTGCACTGGCCTCTGCAGTGTGGCCTGTAGTTTCCTGGAGAGGCTGGCACAGCTCCCCGCCAGCTTCCTCCATGTCCAAGATGGGCCTCGGTCTTAGGCTAGAGTGGCAATCTGATCTAGATGGAAAGAAGACAGTCCCTAGCAGTACTGTGATTTTCAGTCAGCCCCAGTTCCCCTTGAGTTAGGCGTGGAGTTAAGATGGTGGCCACCGGCCTCTTTCTGACTTGAACAGGTTCAAACATTGGCTGTTTTTAGGATAATACCTTTAGCTCACTGAATTTACTAATCAGTAGCTGAAGCTGGTGCCCGACTGTCTCTTCCTCCCCCAGTTTTGGGAAGTGGAGCTTACAATACCAGCTGTGGAACAGCTCCCAAGGTTGCTTGTGCCTCCAGTGGAGGATGGGCACCGGCCTCCGTGGCATGGAGTGCTCTACTTACGGATCTTCTCTGCAGATGGCCAGTCTCCTCCTTCCATTCTTTCAAGGATGTTGGAGGATGCACTTCTGACCACCTGAATCCCCAAAACAAGCACTCCAGACAGCTCTGGGTGATCACCAACTGCCTCATAGCAGGAGCTGATTCTAGGAGATCTTTACTCTGCTGCAATCTTACTGGTTGTCCTGTTAGCTTTATTTTTTAAAAAGCTTTGGATCACAGAATTACAACTAGAACAGGGGAGGATCGCTGATGTGGGATGTCAGTGATGGGGGATATATGGGATAAGTTCACCATGACATACATATAAGGCATATAAATGTGTTCAAGTGTTCATGGGGCATTGTCACAGTAGGTGGAGATTCACACAATAACCGAGAGAATATTGAATTCCCATCCTGGAGAGCTCTGCCATGTTCTCTAATGGAGCAGCAACAGTCCCCCAAGTGCAGGGACAATAACTTGCAAAGGATGATGGTCCAATGAAGGGTCCTTGATATTGATGACTATGCTTATGAGCCTTTGCTCTTGAAATGGAAACTTAGCCCAGTGTTGTGGGCTGCCTAAGAGTTGCCTCCTGAGGGCCAATCTTTTGCTCAAATGTGGCCTTTCTCTAAGCCAAATTCAGCATATAAATGCAATACCATCACCCCAGTGTGGGACATGTCTCCCAGGGATGAGCCTCCCTGACACCAAGGGATTGCTATGAAGCACCAACTAGCAATGTAACTGGGAAAAAGTCCTCAAAAAAGTGGGGGGGAAGGTAAAGACAAATGAGTTTGTATGGGCAAGAGACTTCAAACTGAGTCAGGAGGTCAACCCAGAGGTAACGCTTATGCATATCTCAGCAGGATTTCACAGACTGCCAAAGTGGATACTACCCCAAATAGTGGGGGCCCTGAGAGCTCTTCAGAAACCCAGGTCCTATGATCAAGTCAGATAGTGCCAGAGTTTGGTTCCTTGCCAGTGGGCCCTACTGTAGAGTTTGTGCTGCTGAGAGTGACAGAGTTGGACTCAGTTATGTCTTCCTTACACATGGCTCATCTGTGCCTTCTATTTAAACCTATATTTGGTGCTGGAGTTTGTAGGTATACATCCAAGAGACTGGAATTTTTGGGCTGCCCATGTGCCAGCTGGGCCCTGAGCCTTATCAGAATTGCAATACCTATTCTCCAGTTCATTGGATTCACCAAGGACAACTAACAAGGAGGTGAGGTTTGACAACCACAATACCAAGAAACTGGAAGCTAGAGAATCTCATCCATTGCCTGTATGGTATTGAATCCCCCTCTCAATTAGAGGTGGAGTGGACCTCACCACCCCAGAATACTCAGGATTGAGGAATAAACTATGGACTAGAGTGGGCTTACTGGTATTCCACTATATACTAATTGTGATTCTAGCAATGGAAGAAATTACAACATTGATGTGGAGACAGTGGCCTCTGGAGGCTCTGGGGGCAGGAGAGGGAAAATAGGTGTAATATGGGACCCCTTTTGTGACTTGGGAATCATTCTGAAAGACACTACAATGAAAGATATAGGCCATTCTATATCTTCCCATGACCTGCAGAATCGTGTGGGAGAGAGGGTAAATTACAGTGTGAACTATGGTCCACGCTCAGTGACAATGTCCCAGGATGCATTTATCAATTGCAATAAATGTGCTACACTAATGAAGGATGTTCATGTAAGAGGGTGTGGGAGGTGTGGATAGTGGAGTATATGGGACTCCCTATATTTTCTGTGTAACATTTATGTAATATAAGTATCTTTTAAAAAATAAAAAGAAATTAATTTCAAAAACAAAAAGAGAAAAGGCAGTTACCAAAATCATTTAGAAGGAAAAGTGTACCCAAATTGTCAAAAGCATTCTAAAAAAATAAGAGTGACATGGGAGGAATTTCACTGCCTACCCTTAAAACATATTACAAAGGTACAGTGGTCAAAACACCATGATACTGGCATAAAGATAGACACATCGATCAGTAGAATAGAACTGCAAACTAAGAAATAAACCCTCACCTCTATCGTCAACTGGTTTTTGACAAACCTACCAAGTCCATGCTAATGGGAAAAAACAGTCTCTTCAACAAATGGTGCTGGGAGAACTTGATATCTATAACCAAAAGAATCAAAGAGGACCCCTATCTCATTCCCTATACAATAATCAACTCAAAATGAATCAAAGACCTAAATATAAAAGCTGGGACCATAAAACTAAAAGAAGAAAATGTATGGAAACATCTTCAAGACCTTATGGTAAGTGATGGTTTCTTGGACCTTACACCTGAAGCATGTGCAACAAAAGAAATAAATAGATAAATGGGACCACCTCAAAATTGAACACTTTTGCACCTCACAGGACTTTGTCAAAGTGGTGAAAAGGCAGTCAATTAAATGGGAGAAAAATACTTGGAAATCACATGTCCAATAATCGTGTAATATTCTTGATATATAAAGAGATGTTACAAGTCAACAAGAAAAAGACAAATGACCTGAGTAAATGGGCAAAACACTTGAATAGACATTTTTCCAAAAAAGAAATACAAATAGCAAAAATAAACACATGATAAAATGCTCAACATCATTAATGATTAGGGAAATGCAAATCAAAACTACAATGATATCTCATTTCATGCCTATCAGAATGGCCACTATTAAAAAGACAGAGAACTACAAGTGTTGGAGATGATGTGGAGAGATAAGAACACTTATTCACTGTTGGTGTGAACGCAGAATGGTACAACCACTATGGAGGACTGTTGGCAGTTCCCAAAGAAGTTGAATATAGATTTGTCACGTGACCCTGCAATACCACTACTGGGAATATACCCATTAGAACTGAGAGCAGTGGCACGAACAGACAGCTGCACACCTATGTTCATAGTGGTGCTATTCATGATTGCTAAATGTTGGAAACAACCCAGGTGTCCATCAAACGATGAATGGATAAACTGGTCTAATCACAGGATGGAATATTATGCAGCTATAAGAAGATATGAAGTCGTAAAGCATATGACAACATGGATGAACCTGGAGGACATTATGTTGAGTGAAGCAAGCCAGACACAAAAGGACAAATACTGTATGATTGCGTTATGATGAACCAATATGTGAAACATATTGTTTGTTTCAAAAAAATTTCATATGTATCAAGTTTTTAATTGAGAAATGTATGTATTTATTCATCTGTGTTTACTTTTCAGTTTTTAGTCATTTATATTTTCAGTTATTAAATTTACAAAATAAAGTGAAAAAAAATAAATAAAAAGAAAACACTCCAACCAGGATTGAACTGAGAGGGCTGCCAAGGAATCCCATCTGCCGGCAGAACTAAGTAGTACACATGAGAAAATTAAAAATAAATAAGTTAGGCTTTTTCTGTCCTTTATAACTTTTCCCTTAAGGCCCTAGAAAGCAGGTCTGCAACCCAATACTGAGTCCAGAGCCCAGGTTTGAGCAGCTAACAGGGACAACCCTAACAATCCAGTTCAAACAAAGAATCAAAGAGCAGCAGTAACACACAGCCTCCCACCACAAAATCTCAATGAAAGAGAAAGAAATTGAGCATCTGAGTAAACTACATCCTAATCAAATGCCTAGACATCAACAAAAATATATGAGCCAGACTAAGAAAATGGAAGCCATGGTGCAGCAAAAGGAATATATCAAAGTCCCAAAAGAGATGAAGGATTTGAGAGAACTAGTTAATGAGAAGTGTAATTTCCAAAATGAAATTAATGAGATGAAAGACAATATGGCTAAAGAGATGAACAACATCAAGAAGATACTGAGCAACCACAAAGAAGAATTTAAAATCTGGAACAAAAAAGTAACAATCTTGTGGGAATGAAAGACACAACAAGTGAGATCAAAAACACATTAAAAGCTTAAAACAGCAAACTTGAAATGATAGAAAAAAGAACAAATGATACTAAAGAAAAAACAGCTGAATTTGAAGAGAAAAAAGAACAGAGGGAGAAAAAAATGGAAAAAATTGAGCAGCAGGGCTCAGGGCATTGAATGACAACAAAAAAAGCAACAATATACATGTCACAGAAGTTCCAGATGGAGAAAAGAAGGGAAAGGGAGCAAAAAGAATATCTGAGGAAATAATAGCTGAAAATTTCCCAACTCTCACAAAAGAAATGAACCTACATATCCAAGAAACCCACCTTACCCCAATCAGAATAAATCTGAATAGGTGTACTCCAAGAAACATACTACTCAGAATGTTAAATGTGAAAGATAAAGAGAAAATTCTAAGAGCAGTAAGAGAGAAACACCATCATTTACAAGGGACGCCCAGTAAGACTTAGCGCAGATTTCTCATTAGAAACCATGGAAGCAAGATGACAGTGGTATGACACAGTTAGGAGACTGAAAGAGAAAAACTGTCAGCCAAGAATTCTGCATCCAGAAAACTGTCCTTCAAATATGAAGGTGAGTATAAAAGATTCACAAACAGAAACTAAGAGAATTTGTAAAAAAGAATTCATCTTGCAGGAAATATTAAAGAAAGCCTTAGAGCCTGAAAGAAAAAGACAGGAGAGAGAGGCCTGGAGGGGAGTACAGAAGAAAGAACAGCAGAAAGGATAACCAAAAGAGTAAAAAGACAGACCAAAATATATGGCAAATGAAAACCAAAGAATAAAATGGTGAAAATAAATAATGAATTTACAGTATTATCAATGAATGTGAATGGATTAAACTTGCCAATCAAAAGATATAGGCTGACAGAATGTATATTAAAAAAAACATGAGCACTCCATATGCTGCTTACAATAGACCCACCTTAGACCCAGGGAGACAAACTAGCTGAAAGTGAAAGGTTGGAAAAAGATACTCCATGCAAATAGTAACCAAAAGGGAGCAGGGGTAGCTATACTATTATTGGACAAAACAGACTTTAAATGCTAAAAATTTTTAAGAGATAGATAGAGAAGGCCATGAATTATTAGTAAAATAGTCAATCCACTAGAATGATATAATAGACATAAATATCTATGCACCAAACCAGGGTTCCCCAAAATACATGAGACAAAATCTGGCAAAACCGAAGGGAGAAATGGACATCTCTACAATAATCATTGGAGACTTCAACACACCACTCACATTATTAGACAGAACAACTAGACAGAAAAACAACAAGGAAATAAAGAACTTAAACAATATGCTAAATGAGTTAGACCTAAAAGACATATACAAAATGCTGCATTCAAACTCAGTGGGGTATACATTCTTCTCACATGCCCATGGATCCTTCTCCAGGGTAGACCACATGTTAGGGCACAATGCAGCCCTCAGTAAATATAAAGTGACTGAAATTATACAAAGCACCTTCTCAGATCATAAGGGAATGAACCTGGAAATCAATAACAAACAGGAAAAAGGTAAATTCACAAATGTGTGGAGGCTAAAAAACACACTCCTTAATAATCAGTGGGTCAAAGAAGAAATTGCAAGGGAAATCAGTAAATGTATTGAGACACATGAAAACAAGAACACAACTTAGTCACTGCTGATAGGAATGCAGAATGGTACAGCCACCGTGGAGGACTATTTGACAGTTCTTAAAGAAGTTGAAAATAGATTTGCATCGTGACCCTGTAATACCATTACTGGGTATATGCCCAGAAGAACTTAGAGCTGTGACACAAAGAGACATCTGCACAGCTATGTTCATAGCAGTGTTATTCATAATTACCAAAAGCTGGAAAAAACTCCGGTGTCCATAAACTGATGAATGAATAAACAAACTGTGGTATATTCACACGATGGAATATTATGCACCTGTAAGAAGAAATGAAGTCATAAAGCATATGACAACATGGACAAACCTGGAGGACAGTATGCTGTGTGAAGCAAGCCATACACAAAAGGACAAATACAGGAAGATTGCATTACTATTAACTAAATGTATTCTGTAACACAGTGTATGATTCCATTTATATAAAACGTAAATACAAATCAATTTATATAGGAAAGAAAAAAGTATTAGACCAAAAATAGCCAGAAATGGAAGCTGTGGACAGCAGGGGAAGCATAGAGAGATCAAGAGGTGATGGATTTCTCATTAGACTTTTTTTATTATTGAAATAATGAAAATGCTCTAATGATGACTGAGGTGATGAATGCACAACTATGTAACTGTGCCAAATACCATTGATTTTGGACTTTGGATGAATTGTATGCTTTGTTGATATGTATCAATAAAATAGATTTTCTTTTTTAAAAAAGAGAAGGCAAACAGCACTTAAAAATGGGAAAATATGTGAATACACATTTACCAAAGAAGAAACATTCAATTCTTTTCATCACTAGGGAAATACAAATTAAAATCTGCTGTGAGTTATCATATACACATACTAGAATGGCTAAAATTGAGAAAGATAATACCAGCTGTTAAAGATGTGGAAAAACTGGAGCCCTCATGCATTTCTGGTGAGAATGCAAAATGATGCTGACACATTGAGAAACAATTGTCAGTTTCTTAAACATATAAACTTACCATAATTTTTGCTAATTCCACTCTGAGAAATCTATCCAAGACAAATGAAGTCATGTCTGTACAATGATTCCTGGGGCAAGTTCATGGCAACAAAAACTGGGGGAAAAATAGGAATGCCTATTAACTGGTACATGGATAACAAAATGTGGTACATCCATAAATAGATTTGCTACTTCAACTATCTAATTTCAAGCGCCCCCATGCCGCCCTTGGAAGCAGCCCCACTCAGCCTGTACCCAACCCGCTTGGAGGGCATGCATATCTCTGCAGTACTAACTTTAGCATTAATTATAGGTTCAAATAGGACAGAAGAACCATGTGTAGGGAAGCCACAACTGAGTCCAACTTTGTCACTCTGGGGACCATAAATTCCAAAGTAGGGCCCACTGGCAAGACACCAAACTCTTGAGCAGTCTGCTCTGATTCTATTGTCTGGATGTCTCCAGAGCCCTCAAGGGCCAGGCTATTTGGGGTAGTATCCACTTTGGCAGTCAAAGAGATCCTGCTGAGACGTGCAAATGCATACCCTCTGGAATGACCTCCCAATTCACTTTGAAGTATCTTAGCCATATAAACCCATTCTTCTTTATCTTTTCCCCCTTTTGGTCAAGGTCTTTTTCCAGCTGCATTGCAAGTTGGTGCTTGGTAGTTACCCCTCAATGCCAGGGAGGCTCATTCCCAGGAGTCATGTCCCACACTGGAGGGAAGATAACGTATTTATATGCTGAGTTCAGCTTAAAGAGAGGCCACCTTTGAGCAGCACTTTGGCTCCCAGGAGGCAACTCTTAGGCAGACTATAATACTATGTTTCGATTTGAAGAGTAAAGGTTCATACACATAGTCATCAGTATCAAGGGCTCATCAGGAGACCATCTCCTTCACTACTCATTGCCCCTGTACTTGGGGGATTCTTGCTGACCTATTAGAGAATGTGGCAGAGCTCCCCAGGATGGAAATATGACATTCTTTCACTTATTGGATGAATCTCCACCCACTATGGCAATGGCCCATGAACATTTAAACAAACTTACATGCCTTATATGTATACCCAGGTGAGCTTCCTCCCATGTATCTTCCATCACTGACAACCCACACCAATTATCCTCCCCGGCCACAGAGAACCACAAGTGCTGGAGAGAACCACAAGCACTGGGGAGGATGTGGAGAAATAGGAACATAAATTATTGTTTATAAATTCAATTATGAAATATACAAATTAAAGTTGTTGTTTTTTAAAAAGTGTAGTTACACAGCCAGGAGGGGTAACAGTGGAAATGGGCCCCTAGACCCAAGTCCTTACTTGCCCTGTGTTCTCCAAGAAAGAAGAAAGAAGTAAAACAGGGGAGGAAGAGAGAAAATTAAAGGCTCAAGTAACTCACCAGGGCTTAGATCTGAAGAAAGCAAAGTGCCTAAGATGAAGCTATCTGGGGCAGAATATACACTTTCACTTGCAAAGTGCTGGGGTCCCTGCAAAACTCCCAGGCTGGGCAGAAACCTACACCCCCTAGGCCCCTCCCGGAAGGGGTCCCCATTCATTGTGCTCCTCCTGGGCACACACAAGGTGTGAGTTACGCTTCCCCCCATGAGCCTTTCCCTTGGGCATGATCAATTTTGCCTCTTGCAACAACCCCTTTAAGAGCCAGCTACTGAGGCGTGGGCCTGGGATTCTTATTCTGATATGGGGACCTGCGCGGAGGCACAGCCCTCTAGGCCGGGACCCCCTGCAGGACCCCGCACCCCCCGCCCATCCCTGAGCCACCCGTGGAAGCAGCACCCCCACTCCGGCGCGGCTACGTCCCCAACCGGCCCGCAGGGTGAGCAGGACCTGCCGCGGTGCCGAGCACAGCTTTCTGGGGCCCCCGTGTGCCCCCAGCAAGCTGGAACTTTATGGGGGTGCAGGACGGGTGCTTCTGAAATGCAGGTGGTGGGGGTAGCTCGCCCAAGTTTTCCACACTTATAGGGGTTCCGGCAGGCCCCGTGCCCCACCCTGTGCCCACAGAGCCCGCGGGCGCCCCCCGCATCGCCCCCAGCCGCCCTGATGCCAAGTTGTGCCCACAAACTCACCGCTACCGAGGAACCGGGGACGCACGTCCTGAGGGCGGGCCTCACTCGCTCTGCCGCCTGCCCCATGACCGGGGCAGATACTCTGTCCCTCGCTGCACTCCTGGGTACTGGCGCATACTCGCAGCCGAAACACGCACACCAAGGCAGCGTGGTCGCGGCTCCAAAACACTCCTCGGACCGGGCGGGGCTTGACGGAACCGGAGTGCACCTGAGCCCGGACTCCGCCCCCAAAGAAGGCATGTCCGCTCTGTGACAGACAGCTCCCAGAAGCCAATCAACACACGATCCGGCTGGTGCACGACATCGATCATGGGTGGGGTGGGCGAAGGGGGCAGAGTGTGGTGACTGACAGGATGCCAGCCAATGGGAATGCGGACAGGCGACAGGGCAGGAACACCGGGAAAGGCGGGGCCAGTGAACATGGTCATTCTGCGGGCAGCTCATTGGAACCTAGCTGGCGGTTTGCCTTGGTGCGATTTTATTGATACATATTAATAAATTAATGAATTTATTGATACATATTAATAAATCATACAAAACATCCAAAGGATATGCTCAATGGAATTTGTTATATCACATTGTTGTGCATACATCACTTCAACCATCAGTAGTTCATTTTCATTATTTCAATAATAATAAACAAGAAACTTCTTCGCCATCAATCTGTTTCCCCTGCTGTACAGAGCTATTTCTGGCTATTCTAGCACAATTATTTATTTATTAGTATTATTCAGACATATTCACATACCATAAGATCTATCTAAAATGTATAATCAATGGCTTTTAGTATAATCACACTGTTTGTGCATTCATCATAAGAAAAACTTTCACAATTATTTCATTACCCCAAAAAAAACCTCCACACCCCTTAGCATGCCTTCCCTAGCCCTACATAACCACTAATCAAAGTTCATATTTATAAATTGATTCATGTTTACATTTTATATAAATGGAGTCTTACAATATCTTTTTTATTTTTATTTTGTATGTTTAATGATTGAAATATAAACAATTAAAAAATAAGAATACACACTTTCACCTATCTGAGTCTGCTCAAGTGTGTAGTCACGTATTGAAGGGATATGACAGGAGGGTAGTGATACTGGGTTGGGTGGTTCCGGGTTGACAGGTGGGTAGATTGGGAACGGTGGGTTGGAATGTCCAGTGTACTGGGGGGAGGGTTTGGAGGACGACCAGGGGAACACTGAGGATTTGCAACTATGTGGCTTTAAGTACAAAGTTGAGAATGTTCTTATGGCAATATGACAATGAAGGGTTACTGGCTTAGGGTATTGTATTGTGGGTCATTTGAGACAGGGCACACCTGGAATAGGCTTCTAGGGAGTGTGTGAGTGAACATTCTGTCATTATATGTTCTATCATTGGGTGGAGACCCACATAATGAGCGGGAAGGAGATGGACTCCCATCCTCAGGAGGATGGATTTGTTCACCAAGAGACAGGCAGGAGACTCTCAAGAGTTTGGGCAGTTCATAATAGGGGAGGACAAACCAGTGTGTCAAGACCTCAGTGTTGTTGCATGTAATTATGAATCTTGTCATGAAAGGAGTGAAACCAGGGGGTCATAGTGAGGCCCAAGGGGAGGGGGAAGGAGGAAGAAATAGAATAGATCAAACAGGGGGCATTTAGTGGGCAGTGGAAGTGTTCTACATGATCTTACATTGATGGACATAGGACATGGTAAAGATCATCAAAATTTATAGAACTATACAGTCTAAAATTTAAACCATAATGTAAACCATTGACCATGTTAAGTAGGTATGTTTCACTATTTCTATGTCAGTTATAACAAAGGTACCATCCACATATAAAAAGATATTAATATGGGATGGAGGAAAGGGGATGGATATTGGGTATGTGAGAGTCTCCTGTATTCTGTGTGTGACTGTGCTGTGACCTTAAACTTCTTTGAAAACAAAATGAAATTTAATGAGACACTGGGGAATGAGTAGGGGAAGGTGCCACGGTACAGATATCACAACAGATAATGTGGTGATAAAACATAAAATGTCAAAAAAAAGTTTTTTTAATATTTTCATTTTTTAAATACCCCAATCTTTTAATTTTATTTTATTTTTAGTTTTTTTAAATTTTTATATATTTTATTTATTATATTTAAATGTATCATTATTGATTCATTTTCCTATTAATTGTATTTGGCTATTGTAATTGCTTCATTTTTCAGGAAGCTTTGGATCACAGAAAGGTTACAACTGGGGTGGGGGAGGATCAATGGTGTGGGGTGTCAATGATTGGGGATGTATGGAAGGGAATTCACCTGAGCATACATATAAGATATGTAAAAATGTTCAAATGTTCATGGGACATTGTCACAGTGGATGGAGACTCACACAATAACCGAGAGAATACTGACTTCCCATCCTGGAGAGCACTGCCAGATTCTCTGAGGGAGCAGCAAAAGTCCCCCAAGTGCAGGGGCAGTGACTGGCAAAGAAGGATGATCTACTGATGGGCCTTTGATATTGATGACTAGGCTTATGAGCCTTTGCTCTTGATATTGAAACTTAGCCTATTGGTATGGAGTGCCTAAGAGTTGCCTCCTGAGAGTCTCCTTGTTGCTCAAATGTGGGCTTTCTCTAAGCCAAACTCAGCATTTAAACTCAATACCTTTCCCCCAGCATGGGACATGACTCTCAGGGATGAGCCTCCCTGGTACCGAAGTATTCCTACCAAACACCAACTAGCAATGGAACTAGAAAAAGGCCTCAAATTAAAAAGGGGGAAAGGTAAAGACAAATGAGTTTATATGGCTTAGAGACTTCAAAGTGAGCAGGGAGGTCATCCGAGAGGTAACACTTGCACACATCTCAGCAATATCTCCTAGATTTCCAAAGTGGATACTACCCCAAATAGTGGGGCTCCTGAGGGCTCTAGAGACACCCAGGTCCTTTGGTCATGGTGGAAAGCTCTGGAGTTTGGTGCCTTGCCAGTGGGCCCTACCTTGGAGTCTGTGCTCCTGAGAGTGACAGAGTTGGACTCAATTATGTCTTCCCTGCACATGGCTCATCTGTCCCTTCTATTCAAACCTATACTTGGTGCTGGAGTTTGTAGGTGTATGTCCAGAGACTCGAGTCTTTAGGCTGTCCATGTGCCAGCTGGGCCTGGAACCTCAGCAGAGATGCAACACACACTCTACAGCTCTTTGGACTCACCCAGGACAACTATCAGGGAGATGACAATGGACAACAGCCATCCCAGGAAACGGAGAGTCTGCAGCTGCAGGCAGGATAGCCCCATCCATCTTCCAAATGGGATATAAGCCCCCTTTCAATTGGAGATGGAGTGGATGTCACCATCCCAGAATCCTCTGGATTGGGGGCAGAGCTATGGACTAGAGTGGACTTACTGGTATTCTACTATAGACATTTAGTGATTCTAGCAATGGAAGAAATTACAACATTGATGTGGAGCCAGTGGCCACTGGAGGCTCTGGGGGCAGAGGGATGGAAAAACAGTTGTAATACGGGGACTTTTTGGGGACTTGGGAATCATCCGGAGTGATGTTGCAATTACAAATATAAGCCATTTTTTATCATCACATAACATTCAGAGCTGTGTGAGAAAGAGTGCAGACTACAATGTTAACTATGGTCCATGCTTAATGGCAAAGCCCCAGGATTTGCTTATCAGTTTCAATAAATGTGCCACACCAATGAAGGATGTTTATGTGGGAGAGTGTGGGAGTTGTGGGGAGTGGGGCATATGGGAATCCCTATATCTTTTGTGTAATATTTATGTAATCTAGCATCATTTTTAAAAATTTATTAATTAATTTAAAAAAATAAATGTAACTTCTAAAAACAACATAGAAAATAAATACTTTAAAATATATTAAAAAAAGAAAACAGTTGAATAAAAACATCCATTTCTCAAATGTACTGGACATGTATAATCATTTTTTGAATCATACTATATGTGGCACAGTATATTTGGTTAATCATAATGCAATCATACTGTATTTGTCCTTTTGTGTCTGGCTTTCTTTACTCAACATAATGTCCTCCAGGTTCATCCATATTGCAAATGTTTCACAACTTCCTTTATTCTTACACCTGCATAATATTCCATCCTGTGAATATACCACAGTTTGTTTATCCATTCAGCGGTTGATGGACCCCTGGGTTGTTTTCAACTTTTGGCAATCGTGAACAATGCTGCTATGAACATAGGAGTGCAGATGTCTATTTGCATCACTGCTGTCAGTTCTTCTGGGTATATACTTAGTAGTGGTGTTGTAGGGTCACATGGCAAGTCTATCTTCAACTTCTTTAGAAACTGCCAAACAGTCCTCCACAGTGGCTGTACCATTCTGCATTCCCACCTACAGTGAATAAGTGTTCCTGTCTCTCCACATCATCTCCAGCACTTGTAGTTCTCTGTCTTTTTAATAGTGGCCATTCTGATAGGTGTGAAATGATATTGCATTGTAGTTTTTTCTTTCTTTCTTTTTGTTTCTTTTTTTATTTGTTATTCTCTTTTTTTTCTGCTTTATTATTTCATTGTAGTTTTGATTTCATTTCCCTAATCAAATCAATGCCTGCCCTATGCCTACCCCACGGACCCCAGAAGCGGCTGCTGAAGGGGTAGAGGCCATGCCTCAGCACCCACCTAACCCCTGTGAATCTCAGCTGCATGGCAACAGCCTGTGGGGAGCAGCTGTGACATACATCTGAAGGCCCTGGGCAGAGCCTGGCCATCACAGGACCAGAGGCCAGCAAGACAGTGGCCATCACCTCCAGTCTCTGGAAGATGCTGTGCATGGAGGTCAGAGCAGTGCCAGAACACTTTGTGGCTCAGAAGTGGGCAGTCACCGCAGTGGGCACCTGGCACAGATGCAGTACCAAGGGCTCATTCCATGGCCCACAGCCGCCCCCACCCCAGGAGCACTTCCTGTTGGTTAGGGCTCAGACTTGGAAGAGAGAGGTCAGCAGGTGGCATCCACTAGAAGGGATGGTGCTAAAGCCCCAGATGCAGCATCAGCCCAGGAGGCAACACCAGGAGTGGGTCCTGGAGTCAAACCACAGACGTCCTCTTCCTGCAAGAATGGCAGCCCCCAGCAGTCCCCAGGGACAGGGAAGCACAAGAAATAGTCAAGAAAAAAGAATGGGGATGCCCATGGGGACCTGCCTCTCAGGTGTAGCAGCTCCAGCACTTCCTTGTGGGAAAGTTGGAGACTGCAGAGGCCCCTGTAGATCCTGTGCAAGCCTGTGAAGGCCCATGGAGCCTGAGGAGTCTGTGTAGGCCATGAAGATCCCTTGCAGGTCCCTCCCCTGGACCTAGGTCCTATGCAGCACTGGAGCCAGTGGAGACTGTGGTGGCTGTGGAGATTCCATGCAGGCTGTGGAGCTCGTGGGGATCCCATGCAAGCTGTGAAGCCTGTGTAGGTCACATGCAGCAGTGGAGCCTGTGGAGCCAAGGAAGTCATGGAGGCCATGGAGACCCTGTGCAGGTCCCAAGGCTGGCATTGCCCATCAGGACTGGGTTTCACTGTCCAACTGGCCTCACAGGACACTGGCCACGCCGGTGTTGGGTCCCTTCTGACCTTGAAATTGCATGGGGGTTTGAACCCTCCATCCACTGTGGGGAGGGACACAGCTGAAGCCTTACCTGGCCCTTCCCTCCAGCCCCCCTCCACCCTCACACCTGCAGCCCAAGGCCCCTGATGCTGTAGCCCCCCTCATATGGAGATGTGTGTGACCTAGCTAAAAGCCCCAGGGCCCAGCAGGGCCTGGTGGGGGGCTTGTTGCCCAGGTTTGCGCACCTCATGTCCCTCCCTTTGTACCTACCTTGATGAAGTGGTGCTCAGGGAGGTTGTAGGCCTCAATGTGGTCCTGCAGCAGCTGCTGTGGGAAGTTCTGGTGTCTCTGGGTTGCCCCATGGGCATCCGTGGTGTTGCAGCATGCATTGTTCAGGTCCTAGGAGACACATGTATGGAGTTGGGCAATCTTGTTCCCTGGCCCCGGCCCCACAGACACCCACCCTGGGCCTGGGGCCACCATCCTCGGAGGGACTTTGGGCGAGTAGGGAGAGCCTTGAGGCCGACCCAGGGGCCCGGCTCTGGGGAGGAGCAGAATGCTGGGCAACCTGGGGCCCACAGAGCTTGCTTAAGCCCCATGGATGCCATCCCAGGCCTCCTCCACAGCTCTGCCATGGACAAGTGAGTTCAGGGCCACTGCCTCCCTGAGGGACCTGTTTTCTTGGCTGCAGCACAAGGCAGTTGTAAGACTGCCCTGACCTGCCCCACTGTGTGCTCAGTCCTTCCCACCCAGAGCCAGTGCCCTTCAGGGCTCCTGAGTCACCCAGAACCTGCATCAACCCCCAGGGCAACCCTCACCTCAGAGCAGGACAGACTACCACAGCTGCACCAACATGTCTGGAATCTTGCTGGTCAGCTGCACGGCCAGGACCACCATGTTGTTGCTCTCCTGCAGGCACAAGACATCGGCTCAGGGCCTGGGATGCTCCCTCCCCTGGACCTGCCCCCGTGGCCACAAAGTCTCCACCCTGTTTGCCCAGCATGTAGAAGATGTGGCCAAGAGAAGAGACCATCAGCCGGTTCATGTCCACCACATTGGACATCTTCAGGGTTTCTCACAGAAATCGTCTATGAGAGGATGCAGGACATCTGTTGTGGGGCAGGAGGGGCCAGGAGTGGGCAGGGGATCTAGGGTGGAGGAGGGACCTGGGCCCACCCAGCTGCCACTCACTTGTCTTCCTTGTAGTGGACCTGGAATAAGAAGAGGCCTGGGACATAGAAGGCAGCTGCCAGCAGGCAGTGTGGCCTGGGAAGGGTTGAGAATCAAAGGCGGGAGTAGCGTGGCACAGGCCCTGCTGGAGTGACCATATCCCAGACCCACCAGGAGACCCCAAAAGCCCACCCAAGGCACCCAGAGGCACTCACCTGATGAGAAAGCTGTGGTCCAGGTTGATCCTCTCCAGCAGGCTGTAGAGCTGTTAGCAGAGGGTCCATCAGAGCCCCTGAGGGACTGCCCAGTCCTGCTGATCTGAGGAGTGCCCATAAGAGAACATCCCCTCACCATGCAATGTGCCCCCCTCACAGCCCCTGGGAGCTGCTGAATTCACGACAACCCTGGGACTTGTGGGGATGAAATGCCCCCATGCAGCAGCCCTGGGGCCAAGGGGTCCAGCCTGGCCCTCCTGGTCCTGCATGGGGTATAGAGCTGGGCGCCTCCACCTGCTAGGTCCAGGCTCAGGGCTTCACAGCCAAGGAGCATGAAGTGAGGGTTAAGGTTAGATCAAGGGTTAGGGTTAGAGGTAAGCATTAGGTTAAGGATTAGGGTTAGGGTTAAGGGTTGGGGTTGGTAGCATGAGGGGCTGTGTGGCAGGTGGAGAGCAACAAGGGGGAATGAGGGACAGGCCTGGGGGAATGGTTACCTGAGGGGGTGCTTATTTGGGGTCAACAGGGAGGTCCAGCAGGGTGTGGAAATTTCAGGAATCCCTGGATGCTGGATGATGGAGTGGAGATGGGGTTGAGAGTGACCTCCCAGGATGTTTCCTGACCATCAGAGGAGCAGGAGCTGGGCTTCCCATCTGCCTCCCCAAGTCCCTGAGCCCACCCCAGGTCCAGCTATGCTGACAGGGGAGGTGAAGTGGCCAGACCTGAGACCCTTCAGAGGACCTGGGAGCTAAGGGCGGCCTCAGCGAGGAGAGCTGAGAGCATAGTGCTGGGACTTGAGTAAACCTTGAGCATCTTCCCCAGGGAGAGGAGACCTGGGCTCTCGAGGGGATTCAGGCCCAGCTTCAGCCCTGTTCATGGCCACAGTGTATGAGGTCCCCTGCCCCAGCCCACAGTTAGCCGAGGTCTGCAGGTGCAGGGTCACCTACTAGGTGCCTGCTTCCTTCTGAGTGTACATGCTTGCCAGGCTGTCATGATGAAAGCCCACAGCTCCTGGTGGCTGGTGAGCAGCAAGGGGGTGTTACTGGGGGCTGCGCATGCAGCCGGAAACCTGCACAGCAGCAGTGGATGTGCAGGTGGGAGTTTCATTATAAAACTGCCTTCTGCATTGGTGAAGTCAGATCCTACTAACAGGTGAGTTCACCCCAAGGGAACTTGGGTTAAGACTGGAGCTGTCTTTTGGGGGACCTGAGTCAATACAGAAGAGGTGCTGCCCACCTCCCCAGCCAGCAGCACCTCATGTCCAGCTGGACATTCTGAGGCCCAAGTGAGATCTTTTTCGGTAGCTGGAAGGGGACAGGCCAGTGAGTGTCAAATAGAGGAAACATTTGTCCAAGTGCTGGATAATCAGAGGAAGAAATTTCCATCGATCCCAGCCTTCTAGGGCTGCCACAACCAAGTATCACCAACTGGGGACTTGAGACAGCAGAAATCTGTGGTCTCACAGGCCTGGAAGACATGAGTCTGAAATCCATAGCATGGAACCCTTCCCTGTGCCCTCCTTTGCTGGTGGTGGCAGCAATCCTTTGTTCTTCACCCCAGTCATCATGTGGCCATCTCCCCAGTGTCCATCTGTGTCCACTCTCCCTCTTCTCATGAGGACACCAGCCATGTTGGATCAGGGCCCACTCACCTCCAGTTTGTCTCAGTTTAAGGAACCACATCTGTAAAGACCCTATTTCCAAATATGGTTCCATTCTTGGGACCAGGAGTTAGGACTCAAACATGTCTTTTCAAGGGATAAAGTTCACCCCATAACACCGACTCACCCAAAATTGATTTCTTTGGAGTAGAACCTCAACCCAAAGTGCTCCACGTGGCTGAGGCAGGAAGCTGATGCATTATGGTACTATTTTCCAATCCTCAGGACTCACTGGGGCCTGATGACCTCAGGCTGGGAAGTCTGAGCTGCTGCTGACCATCATCACAACTCAGCCCCTGCCCCCAAAAGTTGGAGCCATTCTCTGTCCACCCATCTGCTGCTTGGCAACACAGCTAGACATTGTGTTTAGTTCACAGGGCATGGGTTGGTGACTGAGTGTCATGAGGGGGCAGACAGTGCAGACAGGGGCCATGCTGGGCTCCTTCCCTCCTACCATGGGCCAGACCCAGGCCAAAGGCCACCATCCTCAGCCACTGTCAGCCAGGCTATTTCAGGGTGAGGCCACTGGGCACGACTGAGGGAAACTTCAGTGGAAGCAGACACTGGAAGAGCAACCTGGGCAGGGGCAGGTGGGAGAAAGCATGGAGAATTCTGGAAGCTTCACAATGAGGCAAGGAGTTTGGGGAGTCAGAGGACTGTGTTCTTGTTTTTGATTTGGCCATCAAGTGACAGCGGCCATTTGGGGACAGTCAGGGAAGAGGCTGGATGCCTGCCTGGTGGGATAATGGGGAATGGGGATCAAAAGTGAGGATGGCATGGAGCGGGCCAGGAATAGATGGAGTTGTAAGATGGGGGGGGCTTCAAGGGCAATGGGTGACCCCCACACTGAGCCTTTCCCCTTCTAGGCCGGTGTGTCCCTGTCATCCACTCCCTGAGCATGTTCTGCATGGAGCCCGTTACTGATGACAAGACCTCCTGGAGAAAACCTGTTCAGCTTTCCTGAGAGTTTCCCACAATTCTATGGCTATGACACCCTTTCTTCATGCACTAATGTCCAGCATTTTTTGGAATCTTCTCTGGGAACTGCAGGTAGGTTGGAGCAGATCCCGGCTCTCTGACCAGGTGGTTGCATGGGACCCACTCTCATGTATGCTCATGGAACCTGTCGAACCTGTGGAGCCTGTGGAGGCCATGGAGGCTGTGAAGCTCATGAAGGCTGTGGAGTCCAATGCAGACTGTGGAGCCTGTAGAGATTCTGAAGCATGTGGAGGCCTGTGGAGGCCATGGAGCCCTTGGAGGCCTTTGGAGCCTGTGGACCTATGGAAACTGTGGGGTCCATGGTGGCCCATGGATCCT
>JAQZBX010000718.1:0-98909 GCA_029593785.1 Cabassous unicinctus | reverse complement strand
TTACATAAATGTCACACAAAAATTACAGGGATTCCCATGTTCCCCTCCTCCCACACCTCCCATAACATCCCACATAAACATCTTTCATTAGTGTGGCAGATCACCTGCAATGGCTATACACATCCTGGGGCTTTGCCAGTAAGCATGGACCATAGTTCACATTGTAGACCACACTATCTCCCACACAGTTCTGCATGGTATGTGCTGATATAAAATGGCCTATATCTATCATTGTAATGTCACTCAGGATAATTCCCAAGTCCTGAGAAAGCCCCTGTATTACAACTGCTTTTTCCTTCCCTGCCCTGAAAGCGTCTAGTGGCCCCTGGCTCCACCTCACTGTTATAATTTTTTCCATTGCTTGAATCACAATATGTCTACAACAGAATACAATTAAGTCCACTCTAGTCCATAGCTCTTCCCCTAGTCCTGAGGACTATGGGATGGTGATGTCCACTCCACCTCCAAGTGAGAGTGGGCTTATATCCCATGGATACTGTGGATGGGATTATCCTGCCTGCAGCTGCAGGCTCTCTCCATTCCCTGGGGTGGCTGTTGTCCATCATCATCTCCTCACCAGGTGACTTGGGTGAGTCCATTGGGATGTAGAGTAGGAGTTGCAGCTCCACCAAGATTCCAGGCAGAGCTGGCACATGGGCAGGCCAGAGGCTCCAGTCTCTGGAAGTACACCTACAAAATCCAGCATCACATATAGGTTTGAATAGAAGGGACTGAGGGACCATGTGCAGGCAGGACTTATTTGAGTCCAACTCTGTCACTCTCAGAAGCACAGATCCCAAAGTAGAGCTCACTGATTAGGCATCAATCTCTGGAGCTTTCCCCCCTTATATAGGACCTGGGTGTCTCCAGAGCCCTCAGGAGCCCCTTTGTGTGGGGTGATATCCACTTTGGTGATATATGAGATCCTATTGAGGTGTGCGTAAGCATTACCTCTGGGATGACCTCCCAACTCTCTTTGAAATCTCTTAGCCACATGAACTCATTTGTTTTTATCTTTTCTCCCTTTTATTCAAGGTCATTTTTCAGTCGTATTGCCAGTTGATGCTTGGTATTAATCCCTCGTTGCCAGGGAGGTTCATCCCCAGGAGTCATGTCCCACACTGGGGGGAAGGCAATGCATTCATATACTGAGTTTGCCTTAGAGAGTGGCCACATTTGAGGAACAAGGAGGCTTTCAGGTGGCAACCCTTAGGCACTCCATAACAGTAGGCTAAGTTTCAATTACAAGAGCAAGGACTCATAAGGCTAGTCATCAATAACAAGAACCCATCAGTGGACCATCCTCTTTTGCCAGACACTGCCCCTGCACTCGGGGGACTGTTGTGCTCCCTTGGAGAATGTGGCAGAGCTCTCCAGGCTGGGAATTCAATATTCCCTCATTTATTGAGTGATTGTCTACCCACCATGACCATGCTCCACCCCTTGATCATTTGAACAATTTTATATATCCTTCATGTATATTCAGATGAACTTCCTCCCATGAATCCCCCATCCCAGACACCCCCCACCAATGATCCTCTGCAGCCCCCATTGTAACCCTTCTGTGATCTAAACCTTCCTTGAAGATGAAGCCCATATAATAACCAAATACAATTAATAGGAAAATGAAATAATAATGATAAGTTTAAATGAAAGAGATAAAATACATGGAAACTCAGGAAAAAAAAACAACTAAAAATATAATATAATTAACAGATTGGGACATTCAAAAAGTGGGAAAAAAAAATTAAAAAAAAATTTTTTTTTAAATTCCCTTTTATCACTGCATTATTCGGTGTACAGTCTGTACCGTGGCACCTTCCCCCTCTCATTCCCCAGTGTCTCCCAAATTTTCATTTAATTTTCAAAGAAGTTTTAGGTCAGAGCAAAGTCACACACAGAATATTAGAGATTCTCATATACCCAATTTCCTTCCCCTTTCCTCACCCCATATTAAAACATTTTTTTTGTGTCTGTGTGGATGGTAGCATTGTTATAACTGTTATACAGATAGTGAAACATAGCTACTAAACATTGTCAATGGTTTACAGTATCGTTTACAGTTCAGATGGTACAGTTTAATAATTTTTGATATTTACCATGTCCTGTGTCCATTACTGTAAGGTAATGAAAAACATTTCTCATGACCACTAAATACTCTGTTTGATCTTTTCTGTTCCTTCCTCCCTTTCCCCTTGGGGCATATGAGACTCCCTTGTCTTGACTCATTGGATGACAAGATTCATAGTTACATGCCCAGGGTATTCTAACCTGCCCTTCCTAATCTACCCACCTGTCAACCCTGCACCACCAAACCCAGTAATATCACTACCCACCTGTCCTATCCTTCAATATGCAACCATACTCTATCATTTTACCATGAAATATGTCCATATGGGTGATGGCTCACAACCTACTCTTCTCTTTCTCTCCCTTGTTAACCTATCTTTCAGACGATGGTTGTCAGAAACTGCTCACTTTCCTCAGTTCAAATCAGTGAGGTTATATACTGTTCATCATTCAATGCCTGGCTTGCTTCACTCAACATAAGGTCTTCAAGATTCATCCATGTTATTCCATGTGTTAGCACTTTATTCCTTCTTACAGCTGAGTAATATTCCATTGTATGTATGTACCACATTTTGTTTATCCATTCATCTGTTGATGGGCACCGGGGCTGATTCCAACTTTTTGCAATTGTGAACAATGCCGCAATGAGCATTGGTGTGCATATATCTGTTCGTGTCTTTGCTTTCAATTCTTCTGGGTATATATCCAGCAGTGGAATCGCTGGATCATATGGAAGATCTATTATTAGTTTTCTGAGGAACCGCCAAACTGTCCTCCACAGTGGCTGGACCATTCCACAATCCCACCAACAGTGGATGAGAGTTCCTATCCCTCCACATCCTCTCCAACACTTATATTCTGCTGTTTTTTTAATAGCTGCCATTCTGATGGGTGTAAGATGGTATTTCATTGTAGTTTTGACTTGAATTTCCCTGATAGCTAGCGATGTTGAGCATTTTTTCATGTGCTTTTCAACCATTTGTATTTCTTCCTTGGAGAAGTGTCTTTTCAGGTCACTTGCCCATTTTTTTAATGGGTTGTTTGTCTTTTTATTTTCGAGGTGTAGTATTTCTTTATATATGCAGGATATTAGGCTCCTATCAGATATATGGTTGCCAAATATTTTCTCCCATTGGGTAGACTGCCTTTTTATTTCTTAATAACATCCTTTGAGGTGCAGAAGTTTTTAATTTTGAGGAGATGCCATTTATCTATTTTTTCTCTTGCTGTTCGTGCTTTGGGTGTGAAGTCCTTTGCTTTTTTAATTGAACCAGTAAGATAGTTTTCTTCAATAAAGTAATTCTAAATAGAATTTGTTATATATTAATTTTGCAGTAGGCAGGTATAGTGAAATGCATATGTTAATTCCTTTTCTATACCAAGCAAGTCAGACACCATCATTGCATCTACTTCCACATGCCATAATGCAATGTTTTTCAAGAAAATAAGGAACAACAATAGTATATCAACATGAAACGTTTTAAAAAAACTCTAAACAGTTTCACATCTAACTACAATTTTTTGTAAATAATAAATTAATCAAAATGAGGATATTACCTACTACTTCTCCATAAATAAAAGCTGCAGTATCAAATGGAGTCCTCTTAAAAATCTCAACTCTGCACAGTGGACTTGAAAATCAGTTTTTGTCATTAAAAAGTGATTTTCAAAAGATGCTGTATACTTTCCTTTTCATATAAGTACATTGTATTAGTTTCCCACTGCTTCTGTAACAAATTACCACAAACTTAATGGTTTAAAACAACACAAACTTATTATGTTACAGTTGTGAAGGTCAGAAGTCTGAAATGGATCTCACTGGGATAAAATCAAGGTGTCAGCAGGGATGCTGTCTTTTTGGAGGCTCTAAGGGGAAATCCATTGTCTTGTCTTTTCCAACCTTTAGAGGCCATCCTTGGTGCACGGCTCTTGGCCCTCTCCTTCCACCTTCCAGTCCTCTGGGGCTGAGTGCTCAGCTCATGCCGCCATCTCTCTGGTTGTCCCTCAGCCTCTTTTCCATTTATAGGACCCTTGTGGTTACCTTGGGCACACTTGGTAATCCAGGATAATCTCCTCATCTCAAGGTAACTATTTAGCAACAGTAATTCCACACACTACCATAATTTCCCTTTACCATATACAGTGACACATTCACATATTCTGGGGACTAAATTTACTTTAACACAAGGTAATTTACTATAGCATTACTAGCTTCCATAGAAGTAGCATAACTGTGTTCCTTAAAATACAATTTTAAAAGGTTAATTTTTTTTAAGGGAAAGGACTACAGTAATTAACTAGTTATTTTTCCCCTCTCATTTTTTAGGCTACCTAACTTCTAATGCTTTTATTTCCAGTTCAATTCTTGGCTACATATCTCATCATATCTTTTCCAATTTTATTTTTTGTTTTACTAAATAAGAAAATATAAATGAAAGATTTATGGATAGTGGCAATGTCAATAAATTTTTAACTTTCTGGAGTGATTTTTCAATTATCAAAACACTTTTTCATTCTCTCTTGATTTCACAGCAATCTTCTGAAATGGGCATACTGGGCATTTTTAATTCCTATTTTACAGATGAGTTAACTGAAACCTGAGAAGTTCACTGTCATTCCTTATAACATCTAGCCAGCAGGTGACTGGATTTGAACTAGAACAAAGATTTTTTTGATCATATTAAGTTAGATGCATTTTTTAAACCACTTCACTCTTTCCAAATGACAAGTTTGCCTCATAATGTAAATGGATAAAAAGAAAAGGAAGTTATTTTTTATCAAAGTAAAAAAGGTAAAAAAGAATAGAAAAGAAAATTGTTTTTCAGCTTTAAACCTCTGTTTTATTGTTTTTACCATAATCAAAGGGAGGTAGTACTGGACACTGCAAAAAGTATAAAATAAGAAGGCAAGAGTTTTCTCACCTTTGGCAAGTTGTTTATACTCTCTGAGACTTACTTTATCTGCAACCTGTGGGTAATACTTTCAACCACTGTAAGAACTGTTTAGACTCGGTTCAAATCTGGAGCATTTGAAATTACTTTGCAAATTATAATGTTCTTTTGAATACCATGGATCATTGTAATTATTAGAAGTGGATGCCCAACAACCCATCAATAAAAGATGAAGACAGTACACAAGTTGATTTAGGTAATTCTTACAACCTGATCACAAGCTAGTTATCAACCAAAATTAACCCACAGAGCAGGGAAATTATATCTAGAAGTTAACTCTGGTCTTCTGATTCAATGAATCCTCCGTCCATCCTGCCCTTCTCTCTATTTATGATAGTGACAAGTTTAATAGTCCAATTGGGCTTTCCGATATGGTTTTCAAAAGTCACCTAAATGGCAAAATGCCCACTTTTCCTCTTTATAAATGTCTAAAATTGCTACTAATGTGATATCATCAGAATTGGTTTGAGTTCTCTAGAAAATAGTCCCATTACCCAAAAGTGCTGATTTAAAATATGCTCGAGAATAAGACTAAGGGTTTGTTACAAATAAGGTTTTAAACTTGGGGTGAATTTAAGAAATATATGTGGAAAAACAGTGTTGATATTCTCTACCTTCAAAACAATTACCGGTTATAATTTTTAGATGTATTGCAGAACCAAGCACTGAAATTTGGAATCATGGATGATTTTCTACAAATGAATTTTTAATGCTTTTTAAATTGAAAGACTCCATAAAGTTCATGTCTTACAACAGCCTTGCATGGAGGCATAGGCAATATTTATATACCTATTGTGTTATTGGTTTAAGTATATTTATGTAGCTCTTCTCTATATAATAGTAGGAACATAAAGACTTATGAACACCGCAAAATACTTTGCAGGCCATAGAGCACAGTTATAATCAAAAGAGTACCAAACATTTTTGAATAGTTCCTTAAAAAATTACATTAATTGCACTAGTACTTCAATGTATAATAAATAATCATTCCTGGAAATTATTTGGAAAATGAACACAAAAGTTATTCACAATCCAACAATTTTCCCCATAGAATTTTTTACACAGTGTTGGATATTGAATCATGTACCTCAAAAAAGACATATTCAAATCATGTGTTTTGGAAGCAGAAAAGTTGTTTTCTAGGTTTCAAAGGTCCACCGATGGAGAGGTATTGTGTCCCAGAGTGGACTGCACCTATAACTGACTTTGATGAAGCTTTGTACTTGGAATTGTTACTGAAATTACTTAAAGCTTTTCAGATGTTGGGATGGATGAATACAGCTTGCATGTGGGAAGCATATGTCTTTTGAGGGTCCAGAGGGTAGACTGTTTGGGGATGAGTCATGTACCCCAAAGAAAAATCTTAATCTGCATTCCTGTAAGAACCCATTTGTAAATAGGACCTTTGAAGATGTCATTATTAGTTAAAGTGTAGCCAAATTAAATCAAAGTGTGTCTTAATCTATATTACCGGAGGCCTTATAATGAGAGGAAATTCAGATATAGTCAATCACTAGAAGACAGTACCTGGAAGAAGCCAGAAAATGTAGAAGACAGAAGTTGGAGAATCCCACAGGAGGAGACCAAGGATATCACCATATGATGGAGGCAGAGATGCAAATCAAGGAACCCCAAGGATTGCAGCAAGCCATCACCAAAACACTACAGACTCTAAGAGAAAGAAAGCCTTGATTTGGGACTTCTAGGATCTAAAACCATGAGCCAATAAAAGCTTGTTGTTTAAGCCAATCCACTGTGTGGTATTTGTCATTGCAGCTCTGGCAAACTAATACAAACAGTTCCAAGAGTGGTATGTAGAATTCTATATATAATTTTGTATCCTGCTTTCTTTCACTTTCACAGGATGACACACATACTTCCTGTGACAATATAACTTGCCATAACTTTCTTTACAGTGTTCACTATGATTAAATCAATTCAACATTCTTTTTTCAAGAATGTTTTCAAGAAAGTGCTCCAAGCACTGTGCTGGGCACTAGGATACATAATCCTAAGGATCAGACTCTAATGGGGAAAAAGGAAACCAAAGCAGATAAGTAAAATAGAAGATGGTAGATGAGATGATAGATATAGATACACAGTTTCATGAAGGTCCAGAGAAGCGACATCTAGTGAAGACTAGCTCCAGAAATATGTCAAAATAATTGAGCTAATTGTCAGTGGAGAGTAGATGATAATCAGCCAAAGTTGGGGCAGGCAAGTATTCCCAGACAAAGGAGATACAGACAAAAGCACTGACTTAAGAAAAAACAGATTGGTATTTTACAGGGAAAGAATGAACACTTCAGAATTGCTGGAACATGAAGTGAGAGGCAGAGTTGTAAGAAATGAGTCTACAGTTGCGAGCAGGGACAAATCATGGAAAGCTTAAATGCCTTAACAAGTAGCATGTTTATCAGGTATGCACTGGGAGACCACTGAGAGGTTTTAAGCAGGAGAGTAAAGAGGCTGGACTTAATATTTTAGGTAGATTATACTAATAGTTACTAAAGAGGACCTGGATTTTTGTATGAAAAGAATTGTTTGGAATAGTTAGGAATCAGTTTCAAGGTGGATTCAATGAACACTTTGAATGTACAAATTGAATAACTAAAGAAATGATTATATCAATATCTTTTTCACAATAGTGAATATTTATTGAGAATCTATTATTGACCAGACACTGACATATGTTCTATAGTTATATAAACTTAGTTCATCTCACAAGTTAAGATACTACTATTATTCACTTCCTCAAAGAAAACAAGGCATGGAGAAGGTATGGACATTTACTCAGTACATAGTTAGCAAATTGGCAGCATCAGGATTCAAAACTAGGCACATGCAGTGTGATACAGTGAGGAAGAAGCAGGAGTAGTCAAGGATTGTCCCTAGTTTCTAGCTTAATTCAGTGTTTTAATTGTGATGGGAAGTAACAGAAGAAGCTTATTTCAGTGCTTTAGAGTGCACCACAGTTTATTTGACCATTTTCCTATTATTGGACATTTATTTCATTTATTTTCAATATTTTATTATTTAACTACCACTACTTTGAACTTCATTGTACATAAGCAATTTCATGTTTTGAGTTATGTTGTTTTTTTAATAAAAGTTAATACATCCAATTTTAATATTTATACCAACAGTATAAGAAAGTAACAATTTCTTCATAAAGTTTACCCATGTTGGCTATTTCTTTCTTTTTCTTCCTAAAGCATCACTAGTCTTACCTTCTAGATAAAGAAATCACTATTTAACTGTACTTGTAGAACACATTCTTTTTCTTGTTTTATCCATGCCTTCTAAAAATGTCAAAGCACTCACAGGTTGTTTTACTATCACTAAGAAACATTACCCAACCAGGCAGCACAAGGAAGGCCAAGAGGTCTCATTGTGAAGAGCAATTTGACTCACTGAGATGAAACAAGCTTGCTACTTTTCAGATCCCACTATGGCCTTTGAAAAAGGTGTGCCCTTCTGGAACTTCAGGACCTTAAAAATTAAGGACAGTATTAACCTGGTTCTCAGAATTCTTTGAAGGAGAATGTGTAAAAAGATAAATATAAAAAGTCAAGAATATTAAATTATACAAAGATTTTCTTTTTCTGTTTTGTTTTTCTTTATTTTTTAAGGGGAAGGATTTAGACCCAGGGAAAGAATTTATCATGCTTAATTGAAATAATGTCCACTCTTTGTTATCATCAACAGTTAATTTTATATTTTTAAAAAATCACAGGTATTGAATTTGGGACCAATTGCTAATAGCATTTTGTGACTTTTTATGGTCAGTCCCTAAAGACAGAGTATTCCATTAGCTGGTCCACTTCTCTGAACCTCACACACTCGTTGGCTTGCAGAATCCCAATTAGCTCTCCTCTCAGTGGCACCTTGTCACAGCATTTACTTTGCCCTCTACCGATTCTGCTTGACAGCTCGCATGAACAAGTAGGCTAAAGCATGACAACAGTGACTCACAGAGACTTGAGGCCTCTTACAGCTCTTCTTGCTTAGAACAAGTCTAGCCATATTGTCACACTTCCTTTTCTCTTGTGTGTGAGGAAGACTCGATTCTAAAAATTAGCTGCTTGTTAGATGTGCTGCTTACATTCGCTATTATGCTGCCAGATATATTCTATACTGCAACTCTTCCTAGGATTTACTCAGCCACCTAATGAAATAAATCGAAGAACATTGTCAAATTGTATCAAATATAGAACATCCCGAGGAGTTCTCACACTGCATTTTAGTACTATTATTATCTCACCTATATTAGCTCAAAAATTAAAAAAAAATAGAAAGTCTAAATACTAATGATAAATATTCTGAGTTGAGAGCATTTGGTGTTTGAAATGACTGCCTCACAATTTAAAACATACCAGAACTAAAATAAAAAATGCTTATGAAGAGGATTGAAAGGGCACATATTCTGTAAGTGTTGCTCTACTTAAAAATATTCATTGTGAGTGTGTATCCAATAAACTAGTATGCAGATAATTCAAAGACTTAAATTGTCACCAATATTAACTCAATAAAGTAATATATACTTGTGTCTATGTGTGTGCATGTTTCTGGGTGTTCAAAACTTATATTTTATATATGTAATGATTATAACAAAGTTACACTTTGAACACCTATCTAGGACTTGACAATATGTGCTAATTTAATTAAGTAAATAATAATAGAAAAACAAACTAATAGGGATATCAAGATGTTTCCATGAATCCTTTTCCTGGTCTCTTTATATCAATTGTAAAATAATCTTAACTTGTTACGTTTTTACAATATCAAAGATAATGATTCCATTAAGTGACCTGTCCTCCATCCTCAATGATCTTTCCATCAAACTTCAGTTTATTTAATGTTTTTGACAGAATAACAAACACATGATATAAAATATGATCTTCTGAAAATTAAAAATCCATTCTGTTATGACTATGAATATATATATAGTATCATCATGATGCTTATTTTGCAGAACTAATAATGAACAAGAATAGGACATTTCTGGCATACATGAGTTTTGGTTTTCCTCTTCACCACAAAACTAGTGCAAAGGTGGCATAAAAGCAGGGGTTGGGGGAAAGGCTCAAATACTCTTTCTATAACTATCCTTAAAGACTTAGACCTTTTCATTCTCTTTGGACAAACTATTGACTGTACTTTCCACTTGGGTTAACATAGTGCTGATTTTATTCATTTTCAAAATTTTGAATGACCTGTTTTATTTTCCTTTATTTCTTCTCCACCCACTCACTCGTTTGTTCTTTCAAATCAGATTTCTAGAATTTTATTGGAAACAGTTCAGCAGTATCCTGAAAGATATTTTTCTTAATTATTTTTTTTAGGATTTGAAACAATTACTTTTTAAATTTTATTTCAATTATCTGCTCCTAGCTTCTGTTTCCCTATATCATCCTGCTTCTGTTGTCTTGATAACCACACTTCCACTCCTTTTAGTTTCATTCTCATCTTTCTCATTCTCCCCAGTTAGTTCCTGACCTTCAGAACTCTTTCCTACAAACACACCCTCGGTAGTTAGCTAATAATCTTTAACTTTCACGTCTTGGTAAATGATACTCAAATTTTCCACCTTTCTCTTTTTGCTGATTTCCAGCTCTCAATTTCAATTCTCTGCTTGACAATTATATTTTTTATATCACCTATTACATATCAACATGTCCAAAATCAAAATCAACACCTTTATCCCTACCAACCCTTATCCCTTTCCTAACATTCTTATTTGGGGCCTTAGTTCCATTCTAAGGTTTCAGGCTCAAAATATTACATTTAACTTTGTTTATTCTCAGGCATTTCCCCAATTATGAGATCAGTTAGCAGTCTATTTACTCTTTAAGCCACCACATTTTCTTTGGGTTTGCTTTGACTAATAGAACGAATTGGCAGTGTGCTAGTTCTGAATGTATTCTTTAAATGCCTGTGGCAGTTTGAGATTATTTATGAATCCCAAAAAGAGAAGGATTATGTTTGTAAACGGGTCTGTTCCTCTGGGTGTGATGCCCTTTGGTTATATTAGATTCTGTGAGGAGCCTCTAATTAAGTTTATTTGATAAAATCAATTTAGGGCTTCTGATTGGGCTACTTCAGTAAGGTGTAGCTCAGGTTGAGTCCCTGCCCCTTCGGCCTATATAAACAGACACTCACTCAAGAAGACACTCAGAAGAAGACACAGAAGAGTAGAGAACTGTCATGTTTGATCCTGGGGCCCCAGAGAGAGCTGAGCCATTCGCCTCATAGTTTGCAGCTGAGCAGCTGAGAAAGCCTGGAAAGAAATGAGCCCTATGCCAGATTGATATAGGAAGCCCTGAGACATAAGCCCTATGCCAGCCTACAGCTGAGATCAGAAGAAGCTGGGCCCACGGACCCTTAAGAGGAGAAGGAAGGAAAGACCAGGCAGAGATCGCCTACCATCTAGCTTCAACAAGTGGCAGCTGACTTTGGTGAGAAAGCAGCCTTGAGTTGGACTCTTTAGGGCCTTGTAACTGTAAGCTTTTACCCCAAATAAACACCCTTTATAAGAGCCAACAGAATTCCGGTACTTTGCATCAGCATCCCTTTGGCTGACTAATTCAATGCCCTTGTGTGTTTTCACTTGCCCATCCTGCATTTCTGACATCACAAAGAGAAGAACATGTTAAAGCCAGCCTACTGGTCCCTGAAGTAAGATGAAGGATACATAAAGCAGAAAGGCATCTCCCAGCCAGTCATACACAGATGAATGAGCCAAGCTGAAACCAGAGAGACTGTTCAGCCTAGATCAACTGATCCTTCAGCCACAAACTAAAAAATATTCTGGAGATCTTTGTCCTAAATATTTGCTGATTCTTGATTTCCACTGAGACTCTGTGTTTATTTGTTACACAACATTTTTGTGACAAAAACTTAAGCATGGCATTTGGGAGAAATCAATGCACTAATATTTGTGAAATGCTCAGAAAAATGCATGGTGTATACTATGTATTTAGGAAATATTAAGCATTATTTAGTTATTTGCATTTGTCCTTCCAGAATACTAGGAATAGTGCTTTACAATCTGTACTTCAATGTATAGCTGTAAGCACACTGATAAAAACTTTTAAAAATTAAAAGAAATTAGCATAAAGTGTTAGGCACTTCTTTCTATTTTTCAATAGGGCAAGGTTGTAAATTGTTTCATTTTGACAGTCTTCATGAAAAATTCACTCCTAATGAGACAACTGACCAAAGAACCTATACCCAAATGTAATCCATAATCTGTGGAACTAATACCTGATTCTGTAAGGTCTGAATTGGTATTAATTTGAAAATAACAATGATAATTTTGTTAACAATATACATGTTTATATATATATGTCTTTCAGGTGAATAAAATATAAAATTTGATGGTCACAGCAATCATTTTCAGAATTATCATGACAATAATTTTTAATGAGACAAATACAAAGGGCTAGTTGGATGTTTGCTTACTGGCTTGAAATAATAGTCCTGTTTTTTGCATTTTGTATGTCCCTTCAAATGGAATTTTAAAAAATCATAGACTATTTTAGAGATAAAACTTCAGGCTTACAAGTGTATAGTGACTTGCAGAAATCAAGCGACTAATAACTAGTCAATGCAAGACCAAAATCTAGGTCTAATGACTCCTAATTTAGCATGACTTGCATAACAATTTTCAATGTAAGTCCCCCCCCCCAACATACTGACTTAATGAGAGTGCAAAGAGAATCATTCCTATTAAAGCACTGTATGATGGCAGAGTGAGTGGGCCACTTAAACTTCTGTTTAAGAGATCCTGCATAGTTGATTGACCAGAACTGTCCACCTTCAGATCCACCATGGTATTTGTACGAAGGTCAAGGCTTTCCTGTGCTTATTCCAGTGAATGACTGGGTGTAGGGGTTCTAGAGTTGTGACATTTCTTACTGTTGTAGGTGTCCTCTAACCTTTAACTTAGGAACTGCAAGCTTCCAGGAAGAGAATGTCTCAAAACTGTGCTCTTCATCCCCAATCCCCCTTCCTTCCACAGATGTCAGACTTGCATCACTGTCTGAAGGCTGTTCCTGCCCATTGCTGCTCCATTCTGTTTTATCTTTCACCAGTGTTTACCCTCTAAGTCTTGCACATCCAAACCTGGGATGATGACTGTTTTTCGGGGGACCTAAACTGACACTGTAAATAAATCATTCAGACATTTGTTGTCATTGACTATGTCTAATACCAGGTGCTGAGAAAATGACAATGAGTAAGAACTGCCTTATCTTAAGGAGTTTTAAATTCAGTATCAGTGACAGTTATTTGTATTACCTTCAGTTCAATTCTCTAAATCCTATAATCCAGAGGTTTACAAAGAGTATAAGAACTTGAGGAAGTGCTATTTCTTTTGCCAGGAAGAGATGATACAAAACGTTTCACAAATGAGCTGACATTTGATATTGGCGTTCAAGTATGAATAATATTTTCTTAAATGGAAAATAGTGATGGGGAAAGAAATTGTAAGAGGTCATTCCAGGTATAAGGATCAGCATGCATATAGACTTGGCAGTTTAAGGTACATGACATATTGAAGGGATATTCAGCAACTTAAAGTTTTGTTTAGCTATAATTGAAAAGCCACATATAACAGGTTTCCAAAGCAACTTTTTATTGATTAACTTTCTTTAAACTACTTCTTAGTTGTCTGAACAGAAAAACATTCCTTCCTTCTACTGAGTTAGTTAAGAACCCTAGGTTTTATGGAAGAGAGTAGATTTTGGTGCTGATGCTGGAAGGAACTTTGAGGTAAAGTCAAAACATCACATGTAAGGAGCAACAATGAAAGAAACTGTAAGAAAGTGATTTCAGTACAGGGATTCTTCCCTGTGTCTGATGCAGTCAATAGCAGCAAAAGCAACATAGGGAGTGTTCAGACTGTGGAACACAGAAGATATTTGCAAGAAGGCAAGAGAAAGACATTTAGCAAAGGAGGTGCCAAAAAATGCATCTAATAAGAAATCTGGTAGAATCAAAGAAACAATGTGAAAAAGAATTGAACAAAGAAAACAGGAAAAAAGAGTTCAAGAAAGAATCAGATCTATCCTATGGTATGAGTAACTATAGCTCTGGATCAGAAAAACACTTGGGAGAGAAAGAACAATACATGGTTGTATTGTTCTAAAGCTAAATCCACATGTTAGCTGTAATATTCATTCATATTACTTAGGTCCATACTGTGATTAAGTTTTACCAAGGGAAATCCAGCAAGTATACTAAAATGTTTGGCTGATCCTTATGAACTATTGGGTCCTAGTATGGTTACTGAGTTCAAATCCTAACTCTCAATTTCTGCTGAATTACTTATCAGTTTGTCAATTTGGCCAGTTACTTAACTTCTTTATGTGGTACTTTCTTTATCTGTATGTTGACTAAAAACAATTCCTACCTTATCGGGTTATTCTGGGAATTAAATGAGACAATATATGAAAAAGTGCTTAGCTTAGCTATAGCATATAGGATATTCTCAATAAACATTAACTATTATTATTAGTTTCATTATCTTTGACAAGTCACTTAACCTCTCTGAATCTCAAATATCTTATTTGTCAAGTAAAGATAACAATACCACTTTTTAATGTTGTAAGGTTTAGAGACAAAGACTACAAAGCATTTGTCATGGTGCCTGGTAAATAACAGGCTTTCAATATATGCCTCTCTTTCTCTTTCTTCTTCTATCTCACCCTTTCCTTCCTACAAATATTACTAATGTTGTTATTATTTTGACACTGATTGGATCAATCTCTATGCCATCTAATTATTAAAGAAAACAAGACCAAAGTTTGAATTGTGTGTAGAATGAGAACAAATATATTTATGCAGTTTTACAGTTAAATTTCCCTTTGCTCTTAAAAAATACGAGTATGGGGATGACTGCAGACTGCATAATAGTTAAACACAATATAATATAATCCAAGAGTTGAAATCTCCAAAGCAATCAATCAAATATGAAGAATCCTCTTGTGACTGAGTTCATAAACTTAGCAATTACTTGTACAGGGTCTAAGAACTGAGAAACAATAAGGAATGCTTTTTCCCAGGAGAACTGTAGAATGGCTTAAGTGCAATATAAACTGCACAAAAATGAAATGGAACTCACTGAGATGTTTCCATGCATTAAATGGGATTTTCTACCACTAACATTATACTTCCTACTTGAATTTGCTAACATGAGAGGGGGATTAGATTTAAAAATTAAAATCCAACCTAATATTTTATTAGGTCAGAACCTGAAATGAAAAGCAATAATATCTGGTAGAAATTATGCTCAAGTTATTATTTGGATGTTGCTTAATAGGTTGTTCAAAGTGCTGAAAACTCACATGTATGTTAAGTTCTCCTACATACAATGCAATTGAGAAGACTCACAAAACCCCAGAATCAATGATCAACTTAAAATCTTCACACACATTGAATTCACCCTAATAGAGGAAGAATAAATGCTATATTCTGGCATTTTATGTTTTCATTATTCAGATCCAATTTAAGGGAAATACAGAAAATCATACATAGTGAAGCCCTAGGTTTAAAATTTTATTAAACTCTCGTTGCAACCTTCAAGACCATCAGAAATGGTTAGTCAACCCAGAAATCTGTCTTAATAGAAAGAACAGTAAATCTATCTCCACCCAGTAAAAAGACAGCTTTCTTGTGGAAGCTGATCTTCTCCACAACTAACTTGGAAAATATTATCTGGCAAAGTTTAGAATAGTCTGCCAGATGTCAACTTGCCCCAGGCTAGCTGAAGTTTATCACATCATTTTGTCAAATTCCTACATGATTTGCCAGTTTTATTCTGTTGATGCAAATTTAGTTATTAAGTGTTTCTCAAGAGATCATGTGATTCCTGAATATCCACAGTCATGTTTTCCTATTCATTCTGCTCTCTTCTCTACTGAATCTAAGTGACTCTCATTGGAGTGTTTATATCCTTAAGAATGGTTTACCTTAGATAGTTCATAAATTCCTGACTAAGTTAATGGATATCCCAAGCCATTCAAGAGGAGAAGCGTGAGACAAACAGACTGGGCCAGATGACATGGTACCAATGCTAAAGTCCCATTTATCTACTTATTAGACATAGAACTGAGACAAGCATAGGTAATTTTATAATTATAATGAGCCTTAACACAGTACTCAGACTATTCCACCTCATTTAGACATTTAGAACTCTGAAAACTATAAAATGTTCTACAAAGACAGTGTCATCTGTCTTCTGATAGCCAACCTCTTGGTGTGCTTTGTGGAATCTTCACTCACCACTAGAAGGAAGTGATACCCCATTGCTTTTGTTTTGTTTTGATTTTTTTCCTTTTTCTCTTTTGACAGGCAAGTGCTTGCCTAATTTTATCTTCAATAGGGACAAAAAAATCTGGATCAATTTTCTTTCTTTCCCTGCTTCAATAGCAACCTAACACTAGTTAGGTTGCTATTGTGGCCTAACACTCACTCTGGAGTTAGGATGTCATCATTATTTTTGGCCAATTTCAATGCCCTGAAAATACATTTTCTCTTTATGCCAGAGAGGTGGTGTTCTGGTTCCCAGTGATTTCCTCTTTACCTGTAGGGGAACTATCTTTATGTGGGGTTTCTCTTCACCTTTAGCAATTTATCAGATGAGATTTCTCCCCTCTTTGGTGCCACTAAAAAAATTACTTAACTCTCAAAGGTTTATCATCAAGCTTTATAGTTTTGTCACCTTATTTTTAATTTGTAGTAGACTTTTTGTAGAAAATAGCTTATTGAAATAAAATAAGAGAGATCTTGGTGCAGTATTTAAAATAGAGTAAGTATTCAATACTTAATTATTGAATCTGTATTCTCTATATATTTTATTTGATCAACTGAATCTATGACTTGGCCTCATGACCTTCTTAAAGTCTATTCAGAATAGTTTACCACTAATAATTTAAACTAGTCTAAGTTTCACCAAGTTTTCCTGCATTCAGGTTGTAAGATTTTGAGCTTATTCTACTTCTTTTTCTGAATGGTAAAGACAAAAAAACAAATTTTTGAAAAATATATTTTAAAAGATGCCATGAAAACACCATTCAAAGCTAGTATATTTTAAAGGAGCAATTATAATATCAACTAACATTTACTGAACCATTACCACAAGCCAGACACAGTGCTAAGTGCTTTACATACATTACTTTATTTTATCTTCAACGCAAATCTATTAGTTAGGTACAATTTTTAATTCCTATTTTGCACATGCAATAACTAATTTAAAGAAATTGAATCATAGTAGAGCCACTCTTCAAATTCAGGCATGCCTGGCTGTAGCACAATTACTAGGATACACTTCCTTACTTACATTCATGCTTCAGGTAATTCTCCTTCTGAACACTCTACTCTGGTGTATTTGATCATTGAAGGAAGAGTTCAATACTACCAAGAATATTCAAATCATTCCAAACCTTAGAATAGTTTTGGTTCCTTCAGCCCCCTGATGGTAGAAGATGATCTCCTTACTCTCATGAGATGAATATGTAGGGACTCATGCTAGTACTCCATGCCATTCTCTAGTGATATCTGTGCTTAAAAATGGCATAATTAATTTTCAAAGCCAAACTAAAAATGATGGGCCTTTCAAAGGTGCAGTTTTATCAATAAATTATGAACTTGAAAAGATTAAGAAGGCTGGGATTTTTCTCAATAACTATGGACATAAATTTCTCTTGTCAATGACACATTTTAAATCCTCACATTTTGTGCGTTTAATACTTTAGCTGCCTGCAGGTTACTTCTTGTGTGGGAATGGCTTAATTCTTGGCAATAGTTCATTAAATTGGAATAAAATAAATTGTTTTCTTTCTTTTGGTACATTTACTTGTAATATTAGTTTTCTTCAGTATTTTTTAGTTAAAGTCAGTAGAATTGATTTATATTGAATATCTGATATGGAGTTTATAGTCTTCTGGTTAAATAAAAGAAGAGCCCTTTGCAGTTATTATTAAAGTTACTTTACTCATCCTAGAAAATGTTTGCAAGTCAAACATTTTTCACACAGAACGCACAAAATCTCAAAGGAGACATCTTTGGCCTATTAACCTTTACAATCACCCTTTTCCTTCATAGTGGTATTATATTTGGATTTACAAACAATTCGCTTAGTACTATATTCCTACTGTTCCAATCAGAAACAAATAATTACTTTGATCTTACTTAAGGAATAGTTAGACCATCAAGGCAGAATTTGTACTTCAATTTGGAATGGCTGATAAGCCAAATTTGGCTAGAGTTAAAAGCAAACAAGAAAGGAAATAATTCTTAGCATGTACTTGTTTTTCAACGTCTGTTCTTAGATATACTTTCATTAGCCAATGAATCTTTTCCTTGTCATCTAACCTGAAACAATGATATCATATGTAACACATTTGCCAGTTCACTTTCAACAGCTTGCCAACAGCGAGCTTAATGCCCAGTCTCATCTCCTACACTCAGGTAAAAGTTTCTTAATTCAATTTATAAGCTGTACTTTTTCTTCACATTATAAAAATATATTACTTTATCTTCCTTCTAAATATATAATTATTTTTTAGCAATGTACTAATTCTTTGAATGTTCTCTCCCAACAGTCATACAATGTGGAAATTATTCTCTTACCTCTCTCTGACATTTAATTAACCAAATAAAACAAATATACTTGGAATTTCAGACTGTTTCTCATCTCCTTGGACTTACTCTTTTCCCCAGTTGCTTGACCTTGAAAATTCCAATTTATTTTTTTAAACTTGGATTAGGGATCATAGCTTTGAAGAAGGCTTCTTGACTTCCTACTGCTGTGGTGTATACCCCTGTTCTAGGCTCCCAAAATACTATTGTCTTAGAACTTCTCTCATTGTACCATAATTCTCTGTATATATGTTTGTCTTTCCTTCTTAACTGTGATCTCTTCAAAGACTTGGATGCATTTTTTTTTCATCTCTATCTCTATGGTGTTAGAAAGCAGGCCCTTGAGAAATGGTGTTTGTTAAATAACTGAATTAGTGAAACATACATTATTACTTGCACAAGAAGTTAGAGGATACATTGTTTGGGTGATATTTCCATGTTTTTCGCATGTTCATCCTACAAAGCAGATAATTATAATAATGGGGAATCATACAATAAGAGCAAATATCATTATATTGTTCATAATACAAGATTGTATTCTTTAAGTCATTTGCTGAAGAGCACATCATTTTTAAGAGGTAGAAAAGGGATTCAAAGGCAGGTTTGCCTGATTCAAAGATCTAAAGTCTTTAGTGTCAGGTGGTGAGATGCGTAATGCCTGTCCTTTCATTTCTTCTCTCCTTTTTCTTTTCTATTTACCCAAGCCTCATTTCTTTCTTGCATTCAAAGCATTAGGGAATCACATTGCCTTAGTATCTCTGTTTCAACTTAATAAATAATGTTAAATAGTTTACTAATAAAGAAACATAATGGCATACTATTCAAGAATAATTATACATGAATATAAAATTTAAATTCTTTTGGTCAAATATAGTTATATTAGGTATAATGATAAGAAGTAGAGCCATAATTTGTATGTTATCTTTGGAAAGTTAGTTTAACCCCTCTAATTCTCAGTTGTGTATGTGTTTGCTTCTATAAAAAAAAGTTAATATAATTATATACAGGGTTTTGTAAACATCTAGCATAAATTTACATGAAATGACCTGACAAATTATAAAAACATGAAAAATGCCTGCTGATAATTACAAATGAATTAACTATAACTGAACAACTTAAAATAGAAACATGGTTTCAGATATCTATACAGGAGGGAGAATATTTACTTTATTTTTTATTCCATTGAAATTGGAAAATAGTTTTATTTAAACTTACTGCACTTAGGTAATCACTCATTTTTACATCTTGGCATCAAAGAAAATTGTGATCTAAACATTCATTTCAAATTAATTTTGTTTTCTATTATATTAATATAACATGTCAGTCAAATTGCTAGGTATATTAAATTAACATTTTAGTAAAACTTTTCATAGAGGCAAGAAAGTATATGTCTGCTAATATACCAAAATAGCTAATAATTATGTATAATGAGAATAGCTTAGAGTCACTTATCTGCTCTTTGGAAATAAATTACCTGCCAATCCCATTAGGTAAAATATAGCTATTCAATAGGGGTTTTTATAATCATGTGGATGCATTTTAATGTTGATATATAACAATATATAGTATACAATGATTAAAGCACTTTAATTCATTAAATAATTCTGGCTTTACTATTTAGTTTTTTTTTAATGGATTCTGCTACCTATGTTACGTCATTTTGCCAGCTGATGATACTTTAATCATGTGTAAACAGTGGCTCAATTAATTTTATTACTGTTTTTGTTATTTAGTAAAAGGTTTACGTAGAGGAAAGTCTCACATGATGGCTCCATAACTATGACTCTCTACGACTCCAGATCATTTGCTGAGATTCCCTAAAGCTCCCAGCACACATTCAGGGTCCTGTATACGTAAAGTTCTACTAACACCCTCCTCATAGGGATCCACAATGCCCCTCCAACTAATTTACAGGATGTTAGTAAATGTGCACATATATTATCAGAGTGTAGACTGAGACTTTCTCTTTAAAATTATAGGTTCATTTTGATCCCATCATCAATTCATATGATCAAAATTCTTGTGAACTAGGTCTTAAAGTAAAGTTAATTTTTATCATAATGAAGCATCATTGGATGGGTTACTTTGAGATCAGAAAACACACACACACGTAGAAGGGAAACTTTGAGCATCATATGCTTATTTCAGTTGCTTTGTCCTCATCACTATATAAAAGTCTAAAATGCTTCCTTAGATTTCAAGGTATGTTTCTTATAATAAAAACACATCCATAGAGTATATGTATCCACCCCCAAAAATACCTCCTTAGTAGGACATGTTTTTATCCATTCTTGAATACCCTTTTCTCTCATTTACCCTAACCAAACTCACAAACATATCACTTTATGAATAAATTTTATTGACTTCCATGTCATAGAATACCTTTAAACTGTGATTATAAAACTAGTGGCATGCAGACTACATGAAACTACATTACAGAAGAAGGTAACCTTATTTAGGGTACTCATATCAACCACATCTCTGTTCTTTGGCCATGGGGTAAAGCAGGGCCATAGGGTAAGCTGATCCATCATTTAAAGTGATTTGTAGCACCAGATGGCAGTGCTACCTTTCTCTTTTACAAATCAATATTCAGAAATAGATGTCCAATCCCTAAGGTAATTCAGCTAATCCTTCCCTAAGACTTCTTTGGTTATCACTGAGAGTAGATCTTGTTTTATCTCATTTGAAACCATAGTTTTTGCTTGTTTTATTTTCAGTAGATGCATTTTTAAAATACTTTCAGAACATTACAAATATTTTATTTAAGTAGGTGACTCAAGCATGTTGGTTTAAATTAAATCACAAGCTTGGGATATTCATGGAGCTATGTAAGGACTATATTTTATGAAAATGCAGGGTGCTGAGCAGCAAAATTTAATCTGGAGGGCACTTGTCCTCAGTCGTGCGTTACAAGAAGTATTAGCCATGAACGGATTGCTGCAGTGCTACTTGAGTTTCTTTAATTTTCTAAACCAAGATTGTAAAAAGGATCAGTGGTATTGAATCCCACTGACTACGGCGAAAAAGGACTGCTCAGAAATAAAGAATGATTTATCTTCTGCTGTAAAAGAGAGCAGTTTTGGCAGATAGTAAAATACATCACAGTATAATATACTGTAGGAAGAACATTACAAAATATGCATCTTTTTCTTAAAATTTTAAGACTACTGATTCAGTATACTTTCCCAAATAAAAGGCAAATGATAGTGCTAATTGTAAATTACAAATATTACAAATGCAAATTACAGTCTAGGAGGGCATATGCATATGTCTTTATGATAAATATCCATAGCAATGATTCAGTAAGAAGAAGAGTATTTCACTTAGGTAACTAAAATACTAATTAAGCTTCAACTATACCATTTATTACCATTATTAAATCAAATTTGATATTGTCACATTAAAATGGTGGGGTTTTTATGTTACTTTGCCTTACCAGGTAATAGGTCATGGGTTACAGTGTTTACCATGTCCAGATTTTTATAAATGCCTGGGGACCCTGCCATTGAAAGGTAGGGTGTTTTCCTCTCAATTTGAGATCTTGCATTTTACAGTTTTTTTCTATATATACCACCTATTAGAACTTTGTTTCTGATGGCCTGATAATATTTTGCTTGTTTATTACTTCTATTAAATACACCAAAAATATATAGCATATTCCTTTAAGGAAAAAAACATTCACTTCTAGGCTATGGCTTTGAAAATCATGAGGAAGGAGACAAATACATTTTCTAAGGTTTTATAACTAGTAAATGATGGAAACACTCACTAACTGTGGGATTTAGGGATATACTTAACCTTTCTGTGCCTCAGATAAAAGGAACAAGTATATCTCTAAGACAATTGAAAAATTAAATTTTGTTTTATTTTGCAGATAATTAAATGTGTATAGATTTTGTTTTGTCTTTATCACCAAGGTAACACTGATATCAGGACGTTTTCTAATTGAAGAACAAAACAAGTTCTTCCTTCCTATCATTGAAATATTTTCATATAGAATAATCAAGTGTTAGTATATTGAAAAAATCTAACAGTCAATGTAAATTTCATGTAATATAAAGTGTCAAACAGGCATACAATCTGTAATATATCCTTACTGCTAACATCATTGAAGTTCAAAATGGAAAATTTAGGGACTACATTACTCTGTCAATTTTATAGCTGTACATTTTAAAGCTAATTATAAAATAAGATTAAAGTTAGTGTTAACAGCTTCTAATGTCAACACCACAACTTCTGTTAAACCCATATTGCTGGGATTACTGGCAGCAAAGAATTACACAGGCTCCTTGAAAGGAAAAAATATATTTAAAGCCAAAGATGCCATTTAATTCTCTTTTAAATTCAATATCAAGGATATAATTTTCTATGTGAATATATTCCTTTATTCTTATATTTTTTTATTATTGGAAATATATGTATATTTTGTTAAAATATTTCATTTTCAATCACATTCAAGTACATTTCAAGTCAAATTATAACAATGAACACATCTACCACACCCATGTGCAACTCCTTGGGACTTGGCCTTTTACATCAACCCCAAGGGGATATCATCATAATACCCAAATTAATGAATATAAAATTAAAGAGCAATATCAAATTATTAATGCTATTGATCTAAGATATCATTTTGTTATTTTCATTCAGTAAGCATCATTACTAAGAATTTAAATAAAATAATACATAAAGTGAGCATTTTAATGTTGTTATGAAAATTTTAAGAATCACTAGGAATATCAGTTTATCACTTGAGTTAACAGAAGGAAGTATTTGAACACAATAAATTGTATTGTTTGTCCATAGGTTTGTCTCTCTTACTTCTTCATATATATGAAAACTGGAGTCCATTTCTTTGCTAGACTAAGAGAAGTATTACAAAGATGCATAGCTTCGTGCCTGCTTTCTCTCTCTCATGATAAAGGGAAGGAAGCTAATATTTTTGCAAGCATATTTTCTAAAGTACTAAATTACAGGATAAGACAAACGAATTTTTTTTCTTGTGGCAGCATATTGTTCTAAATAAACATTTCATTTACATCTAATTTTGAGTCAAAAAAGAATGGAATTTTTTTTTTTTTTTTTTCAGAAAGTCATCCCTATTAGAATGGAAGTCCAGAGGAAACACTCTCAGGGAGTACAGTAGTCTGCCAAAGGAGTGCCAATACAAAGTACCAGAAATCTGTTGACTTTTATAATTGGGGTTTCTTTGGAGTAAAAGCTTACAGTTCCAAGGCCATCGAAAGGCCGACTCAAGGCACCATAAGAGGTGGTTTCTCACCAAAGTCAGCTGCCATGTGTTGAAGCAAGATGAAGGGTGATCTCTGCCTGGTCTCTCCTTCCCCTCCAGGCTTCCTGTTCCTCTTGAGAGTCGTGGGTCCAGCCTCGTGAGGCTCCATGCTTAAGTGATCCTGTAGTCCTCCCTCTCCTTGCATAGGGCTTGTTTCTTTCTTGTTTCTTTCTGTCTCAGTTATTCTGGTCTCTTCTCAGTCTCATCTGTAAGCTATCAGGCAAATGGCTCAACTCTCCCTGGGGCCTCAGCTGTTTGAGGCTTCTCTTTTCTGTTACATGGCAGGATAAAAAATGATAGAACTCTTGCTGTGTCTATCTGTCCCTGTAAGTCCCTTTATATCAAGGGGGCAGGGACTCAACCTGAGTCACAACTTACTGATGCAGTCCAATCAAAGTTCTAAATCTATCTTATCAAGTAATCTAATCAAAGGCCCCTCAGCTGAATTTAATTCCATCAAAGGGTATCACACAGAGGAATAAATTCGTTTACAAACATAATCTTTCTCTTTTTGGATTCACAAAATAATCACAAACTGTCACAGGGAGGTTGCCAAGTTTCCCAACTGGTTTTATCAAAAACATGAAAATCAATTATTTGACACAGCACCAGACTACAAGTAGACTTAACCTCTTGGCCTTCCAGGGGGATAGTAAACAGGGAAATTGACTATGAATCCCCCCACTGACCATGAAAACTGTTTTCTTCAGCACATGGAAAGGTGTTGGTGCCATGAAAGCAAATGATAAACACGAAAATCTGCTCAGGATTTGGGGAAACTTGTGTGCCATCCATAAATGGATTTTTATTCTTCTCTTCCTTCTCCATAATTTTTTTATAATACTGGATTTATGCAGGCAGCCCACTTTGTGACTGGCCAGAACAGCTTCTAAAATGTCCTAGCTGGACTTTCATGTTTCGGATGTTTTCGTTATTCCCAGCTTCTTCCCATGTCCTGCAAGGCAATGCAAGGTACCTCCCCAATGGGGAAAATACCTGCTGTGTCTCCTGCTGTACATAGTGATCTATATAAGCATACAATATAAGCAAAGGTTATGCACTGCATATTGTGACTTGAACATTAAAGGAGCTTCTCTCTCATGCATGTGCACATTGGCATCTTTCTGTCATTCATAGCACTATCCCATCAAGGGAGTGAAGCACAGACATGTGCCAAGGACAGTCACACAGCACTACATCCAATTTCCATGCTTAACCCTTGTGACAGGTCAGTGGTCTAATTGAAGGAGACTCCTTTTCACGGCATTGTTAAATAACCACCACTAAGTAATTTACCACTGTGATTGTATCTACCCATTCATAATTTCCAGCACCCAGTTCAGATAAATAATTTTCCTAGAAGCTAATAGGCCATAACTGCTTCTACATTTTTAGTTGTCAAGCATAAACATGTTTTAAAATCCATGTTCATCTTTGTTAAAATTACTCTTCTAAGAGGTAATAACTCAGATTATTTTTTTACATGTTAAAGGATGTTTAGGTTTAAAATCTAGCACTCAGACTAAGGAAAACCAAGATTTAAATCATGGAGATAAAGATGATATATATTTATAGATACAAGAAAACAATAATAACAACAAAATTAGGTGTTAGGAGACCTTCTCTTTGTGTGTTTTTGAAAAGCCCTGCAAGATATAGCAAGAGAACTTTTTTTCATTTGGTTTAATAACTACACAGCTCTACTACTTCATGTCATAATATCCATGAGCAATATCCAATGTGAAATGCCTGGAAATACAAACAGAACTAAGGATAATCTATACCTTTTATCTATGCATTGTAGAATACTACAAATCCTGTGTGGGCATTAAATATTAAGTTCCGTGTATTATGTCCTAACCTCAACTGTAAGCTGCAGAATTTCTTGGGGTGGTTATTTCTGTGATTTAAGTTTGGAAAAAAACTGAGAACAACTGTACAGGAACAACAAAGGTGTTTCCAGCACTAACTTCTCAGTAAATTGGCGTTCTATCCCTCCCTCAGGTTCACCTTCTCCCTTCCTTGCTTCTTTCTTCAAATGATTTAGGCTTGGTATTACCAGAAGCAATATGTAACCTTTAAGAAATTTGTCTTATGCCAATCAAAGAAGCATTCTGAGGATGGATCAAGACTAGTACCACAAGGAAATTCTTAATAATGCAATATTTGTTTTATGTTTGACCTTTATTTTAATATCTTTCTTTTTTTCAAAGTACATGCTAAAATACTGAAAATACATGCATCCATGTGAAAAGGCAGGGAAATGCAATTTGTACTTAGAAAAATAATCACTGAATGGGAGAAAATGACATATATGTAACTATAATAAAAGGATTTCTGGCAAATTGAGATAATAAAACATAAACCCACAAGAAGTCATTTTAATAATTGAGAGTGAAATTAAAATTTTAATAACCATTTTCTCATTTCCCTATGTGCCATATAACAGTGGCAAGTAGATTTGGAACAACTTAATATATAATTTGGGACAATTAATCAAAGAACTTAGCTAGCATAAAATTTCTATTTCAGTTGAATATTACAAGACATTTCTTAGGCAATGTGGTTAATATTATCTGAAAATTTTAATGATGTTACCTGGGTCAAAAGAAATTGAGGAAAGCACAAAGAGCTATATAATATCAGTCTTTTATGTTCCACCAAAGTCCGTGTTTTATTTGTCCTTCTCTGAAAATGGTATAATGGCAAAATTCAAGGAAATAAATACTCAAATGAATTTTAAACATTATAGTGATAAAAATCCTAACCAAAGATTAGAGGAACTTATGTTTTATTACTTTAAAAAGGATATCAGATAATTGCTTATAGTATCTCAATTTATTCAGATTTCTTTTGCAATGTACTATGACTAAAAATATAACATTAATCAACAGAGGTATAACTTTTATCATTTTGGTTTTAGGCTCCAACATAGTATATTTGATGTATGCTGAACTTTGTAAAGGTATCTGTTTTAATTAATAACTTAAGTCTATAGACAATGTTATATCTCTTTGACAGAATTAGATTATTGCCAACCAAAGAGCAAATATTTTAAAATGAAGGTTTTAAAACTAATTTTTTCATACACTGATTAACAACACAAAATTATAAACTTGCCATTGTGTTCACTAGCATAGGGGTAGCCTACAGTCCAACACTCGTGATGTAAACCTTCAAATGCTGAGACTTTCTCTATTTTCAAATTTTCTTCCATACAACATTCCAACCAAGAAAAGCATTTGGATTCCCAACCCATAGATCTAAGAATGGAAGACCACAGCTAAGGAGTAAATTAATTAAAACATATTGATCAAAAATAGAGCAACACTGTTCTACATTTGGTAAGATTATGACCATTTATATGCCATGATTAAAAAAAAAAAAAAAACTTTTCCATTAGTCAGGGTTTAGGAAAGAGTAAATTTATACACATATAAAAAAGATTTTTATGGAACAAGTTAAAATTCAGTCCAGTATTTTGCTATATATTTTCTATATTAAGTGCAAGGGCCACTGTATCACACAATCCCAGGAGATCCACTCAAATTTTATTCAATTTGAATGGTAATACTGGAATTGTTCAATAAGATAGTATTGTAAGTACCTATCACAAAATTCATAATTAATAAATGTTTATTAAATGAAATGAAAATAAAATCATTTAGGAATAATTAACCCCTGCTAGTAAACGAAGAATATATTTATCTCAAACATGTTAGCAAAGTCAGACAAAATGCCTCTCTCTTTGCAGAATAGAATGTTCCATAACTCTCCTTGTTGCTAAAAGATCTCCTATGGTTGCCAGAAGGATGAGGTGGAAAAAACTATTTCCCCCAGCAGTTCTCTCCTTAAGCTGAAAAGTTACTTGCAATTTTTAGATGGCTGTCCAAAATAAAGATCACATTTTCTAGCCTCCTTCACAACTAATGATAGCCATATGTCTAAGTTCTGGATAAAGAACTTGGAACTTCTGGAGGAAATGGAATGGGCAATTTGTCTGGGGAGGAGTTTGAAGGGAGAGTTGATTGCCTTCTTTCCTTTTCTTCCATCCTACCGGCTAGAAGGCAGATGTGATATTTTGAGCTGGAAAGACCTGAAGCCATGAGCTGACTTGGGGAAGAGAATATGCAGGTCCTAACAACTAGGTGGAAGGAGACTGGATCTGTGATAGGAATAACATGCTAACACTGACCACCTACTTCCGAACTTTATATCAGAAATCAGTTGCTATTTTGTTTAAACAACTGTTATTTAGTGTTTTCTGTCACTTGTAGCCAAACCTTCCCCTGGTGTATAAATAAAGGCTAAATTTGATTTAAAGGTATTATGTAGTCTAAATTATCATTTTCTTCCTCATGTTTTACCTTTGTCTACTTCATGCCGTCTCTGACCAGAAGAACAACTGGAAGAAAAAACAGATCACACTAACTGAGAAAACACTTTGATAAATTTGGAAAAATTGCTGGTCAGTAAGTGTAACAGAGATGGTGAAGGGCATTTATGACATATTTAAAGAGGAATTTAATATAAAGTACAAAGTTAAACCACACCAAATATTTGGAAGGTAAAGATAGCTGAGGATTCTGATACCAAGGTAAGATCAAGTGAACACTACTTTGCGTTACAATAAGCTCTCATCCTAACATTTCAATAAAGAATAAGTTCAGAAAGAGTGCATCTTATTTCAGTACTTACATCTATTTACATTATATTATATTTCACCAATTCTAAGATATCTGTGATTGCAAGATGCCCCCTTCCTTTATGTTCTTCTAGTGATAAAAAGTGTGCCTATGTAAATATTATAAAATGACTTAACAATTGTGTTCATTACATGAATGTTTAATACCAGCTCCACTCACTTTGAAATCTTTCATTTATTCTAAAGGCTCTGTCAATTTTTACTACCTTCACTTGCATTGTGAGAAAATGAAAGACAATTACTTTACATAAATTTCAGTAATAAAACAACACATCTTCATTTAATCGTATGATCCTATAAAGTATTTGGTTTCCCTTTGAAAAAAAAAGTATATTCATTCCTCCAGTACTGAATATTTACTTCCCTAATATCAAATGTGTATCTTTTTTTTCCTTTTCCATGCCTTTCTGAGAACAAAATACTCATAATTTGACTTTTACATAAAATATTAGTGCAATCATTGGCAACATTTTAAATGGCAACGGTGCTTCACACTTATACTCTCAACGATTCACATAAATCAAGTGACATGAGAAAAATATGAACAGCTTGAACAAAGTTTGTACATGCACAGACAATTGCATCATTACTACTGTCTGACTGACAGAAAATGTAAGATTCCATGGATTGTAAGATGTTTCCAATTTCAGAGATGTTAAAATGTGTTGGGGGTCTTAGAATTAATGAAATGTAAGATATATGTATTTACCATATAGCTATCTTCTTTCCTGCTTAAAAGTTGATTAAATGTGTCTTAAAGAAACAAATAATTTTCCTAATAGAAAAGTATGGGAAAGTAAACTTGGAGTGATCATAATCTCAGACCCATGATATTGGTATGTTCTTACTGAAAATTCATGTAGTGAAAATGATGTCAGCAAAAGAACCAAAAATTCTGGAAAGCTAAAACTGTATGAAACAAAGGTTACACAGTGACAACTCTGTGACAACTTGAATTATCTAGTTGAATACATAATGTTTTTCTTGACTATAATCTCAAAGATGATTCAATAGGTTCCTTACAAATCATAGATCTACTGAACTCCCTATTTGGTGAGAAAAAAATTATTTCCTACTTCTTTACCTTCTTTACCATTTTCCTTTTTCCCTTCTCTACCACTCAAGTACTGTATTTAAAAGTACAGAATACATTAAGTATTCTAAATGCATTTTAAGAATAAAACAATCTTTAGAGAACGTGAGACATAAGTTAAAAAATGCTAACCAGTCCAGCCATTTCAGTCAACAGTCATCATATCAGAACCTCTGTGTTGTTCCATTCCCTAAACAGTGATGGGTGAAAAGTCAAGAATGTTGAGCTTTAAGGGGGAAAAACTACTGATGTTTGCAATCTTTATAGCATTGTAGATCACTCACTTCTCACAGAATGTGAAACAATGCATCTGTTTTTCATATATACAAACGAATTACATACTTTAGAGTTACAAGGACAAAAAACAAATCTGTATGAAATTAATAAAGTCAACAAGTTATACAATTTTTGGATATATATATACACACTAATTCTCACTTCTACTTCAAAGCCATAACAGAACAATTATAAGAACCTTATGTTTAATTTCCAAATTAGAAGAAAATATTATATATAATTAAAGATGCAAATAGATTGTAGCCCCCAATTATGATTCATGAGCAATGCTAAAAGCATTTCCAGCCTACCCACAAACAGCTTTTCATTGCAAATGTAAATCAAGTTGACAGATATTTAAGAGGCACATAACAATGCTTAAAAATTAAATTATATGCCCTTGTGGAGACAATACAAAACAATAAGAAAAGTGAATCTGTTTTGATGAATGTCAAAGCAAAGTGCTCGGAGGTATGAAAAACGCTTTTAAATGGCAAATTGAGGATTTTCCTGTTATAGGGTAATAATTTGGGGAGAAAAACAGAAACAGATCATTTTCTTTAACAAAAAATACCTGGGTCAGATTGCTAATACGGAATTTGGAAGTGATTTTCAGGTAAAATACCAAGGTCCAACTTGCAGGTTCAATCTCACCCCTCCACCTATTGATTATAATAGGCCTCATTACCTCAAGCCACTACCTACTTGAACTTCCAAGTAAGGGAAGGCCAAATTTGGAAGGCACTCAGAGCAAGACTGGGAGAACCAAAGGAGTAAGGGATAACTCTCCGGCCTTCATCTACTCAAAGGTTGCCTTGAAAATTGCACTGGACCAAGCAGCTACTAAAACTGCATGTTCAAACTTAGCTCTACAACACTGGAATTAGAATTTGAATTTTGTTAGTCTTCTAAGATCCCTGACATTTCACAACCCCTTGGTACTCATTAACAATTTAAGCTTAACACTCATGACTGCTAAGTAACAGGTGAAATTCTGTTAAAGAAAAAATACTTATATTCATTTTAAATGATTGTTTTTCAAAGCAATACAGATAATATCCTGTTTAATGTCTACTGTGTGTCAGCAGGATGCTAGATGCCGGGGATATCAAGATGGATGAGATATCTTTACTCTCATGGGCACATGGTTTGATGGAAAAGACAAAGAGATACACAACTAACTCATAATGTGATGTGATGCTATACTAGAAGCATGATTAAATACTATGTGAGCACAGATGGCATGATTAATTCTGTGGGCAAAGGAGGTCAGGCAATTTTGTGAGTTTGTATGAAAAATGCTATTTTTTACAAAAGCATCAAACACATTATTATTAGATATTATACTTGAGTCTGGACACAAATCTTTTTCTGAAAATGTGGTGTACTATGAGAGAAAACACAAATAACTTCAACATTTATAAAAATGTCTGAACAAACAGAAAAGCTGATTATTTGAGAAATATCAGTGTCTTAAAGTTCATTGCAAGCAACTACCCAGTGATACTAATTTTGTATCGGGTGCTAAAGTGCCTCATATCTGATGATGCTATTTAAATGACTTGCTATTTTTCCGTATTTACAATCTTGACCTTATTTGATAGACACATCTTCCAATGAACTAACCTTGACATTTTACTTTGTTCTCACTCTACAAGTTGATTCTTGCAGTACATGAGAATGACTAATGAGTAAAGAGGTTGGATCTTCATCGTCAAGACAGCCATTAAAGGAGAGGGTAGAAAAACAAGTTATTTTACATGTTATGACAAATCAAATCTCATTTCCATTTTAACCCACAAGGATATAATACTATAACCAGTATTTTAAAGTGATTTATCTTTATTTTGTTATCAGTGTAAAAAAAAAACTTTCTAATTGCTTCTGAGTTTGTCTCCTTTTTAATTGTTTGAAAACCTCAGGATATATTTTATTAGCCCTCTTCTCTGATTATGTTATGGTGCCCTCATCCATTTCCAGGCTCTAAGGAGATGTACATTAGATTAAGTGCAAAAATAAATAGACAAGTTATAGTGCAAAGTGAGCTTTGCATAATTATGTTGAAAACTAACAGCTAGAAAGTAAAAGTGAAATGCAAGTTGTATTGCACTCATTTTCAATTCATTTACTTTCATTATTTAAAAATGGTAGATCTCTGGGAAAATATCAAAGACTTAAATATTTTTAAAATAAAATGTAAATAAAATAGTTTCAAGAATGAACAGAAAATAATTAATAAATGAATGGATCCTTTATATATTAATAAGAATTTGAAAAGCCAAGATAAATGATACAAAAAAGTAAGCTACAAATTTCTGAATGTATGATTATAGGAAATTCTTATTAGAAAAAATTTAAATGATTTGCCAGTGTTAAACTTGTGCATATATACCACTAAGAGTGTATGAATTTTCTTACATGAATTTTTAAGAAATTACTTTATCAAATATTTTTAACCTAAATCTTTCTACTCAGTAAGCCATTAAACTATTTTCATATGGCAGTCAAGGCCTTTTTCTGAGTAAATAAAATGACTAACAGTAACAGAATGGAATGTGTGTGTGTGTGTGTGTGTGTGTGTGTGTGTGTGTGTTTAAAGAACTGGGTAGATTATAAATCACTTATATAAACTTAAAATATTAACTTGGGTAATTTTCAACATCAAAATAGAGATAAACTGGAACAATTGTACCTTTAGTATCTTTAGTTTTATATCAATGTATTCCTATGATTTTTGTTAAGTATTTTGAATAGAAATGGGGCTTGGGTTTATTTTATATTTGATTTATTCACTCACTCAAATAATAAACTATAGTTATATATTTTTCACTTTTTCACAGAAACCTGCAGAAATAGAATACTTATCTAAACCTATACTCAAAAACTGAAATTATCTTTGACTTCTCTTGTCTATCAAGACTTACCACGCCCTTCAGGCCCTTTTCACATTTCCGATCTTGAAAGTCTCTCTCCTTTTCTAAGTCTGCCCTCGCTCAGACTCCTGTGATATCTTTCTAACTTCCCCCTAATCCATCTGTTGGATAAATTTAACTAAATAATCTCTCATTTCATAATAATCATTTATGTAACAAAAAAATCTTAGCAATCTGAGCACCTATCCAACTCATTCAATGATTTCTTTGGCCACTTCAGACAGAATTTTAAATATATATATTTTTCACTGAATTCCTACAGTCCTTATTTTTGTATCACTCATATGGCATTTCTATTGTAATTATGTGTGTATTTAAACATTTTAAAGCCATGACTAAATATTTTCTTATTTTAATACTATTTTTCTAGGTTAAGATTCAAAGTATGGACTCTGAAGCTATAGGCAAATTTCTTAATACCCCTGTGCCTCAGTTTCCTTATCTATAAAAGAGGGATACCTATAGTACTGACTTTATGGTTACTGTAGAAATCAGTGTACTTTCTAGCACCTAGAACTATGTGTCATATACATATAAATACTCAGAAAACATTAGCCACAATTATTATTATTATTATTATTTCAGGACATTATCCCATACTAATCAAACCACAGAAATTTAATACTTATTGAATTACATCTGATCCTTTAGACCCATTATTCACTTTTATTAAAAAAACCTTAGGTAATAGATGGATGAACTAGGCTTTGGAAGACATTCTTGAGCTTATAATAAGAAACTTTACTTTTTACTCTTTAGTTTAGTGATTCTCAAATAGAGGGTCCCTGAGCCTCATTTACTCCATAAGTAAAATCTATGTTCATAATAATACTTATATAATATTTGCCTTTTTCATTATGCTGACATTTGCACTGATGGTGAAAAAAGCAACAGTGGGTAAAACATCTTGCACTATAGCATTAATCAACTCAGTGGCACAGAGTGGTGAATATTAAAACTATGAGTACATACCATTTTAATATTCTAGGTGACAAAATGGAATATAAGCATAAACCACTTCTGTTCCATTTCAAAGTATAGCAGTTGTCTTGAGCAAAGAACTTAGGTGATTTTTTTAAGTGTGGCATCTGATTTAGCTGCACTTTTAATGAAATATCATTTTGATAGGCATTTGCTTGAAAATAAACATGAGCCTGTCACTTCATGATGATTTTGTTGCCAATGTGCAAACCATCAAGAATTAGAATTTCAGAAATTTTGATTCTATTTTACATCTTCCCAATTCTTACAGTATTTTTATATGAAATCAGCAGTGATATCAACAAATGATTTAATTTTTGATATTGTATATTAGAATGTGAAGAAAGTCTGCATAATTCCATGAACCAAAATTTCTAATTGACCAATGCCTGATGTTACAAAAATATGCACGAGTAAAAGATATATTCAAAGTGCAAGACATAACAATGGATTTTAATTTAGTATTGTATGAAAAGTTCATTGTTATGGTTTCACATTCCATTTCAGTTAACCTTTTAGAAATTTCACTTGGCAAGTTTTGGTGTAGTAAAAAAGAAACATATTCATAACTTTCTGAAAAGGCTATTAAATTACTCATCATCTTTCATTTCTATATCTGATGAGGCAAGATTCTCTTCCTATACTAAATCAAAAAACTATTGTTACATATTGAATGCAGAATCAATGGAATCCAGCTGTCTTCTATTACAGCAGGCATGAAAGAGATTTGACTCATTTCACTTTTTAAAAAATATATTATTTTTATTACAATATATGTTATTTACCTTAACATGTAATGGGTTTGTTATATTTTTAAATCAATTAATAATAAATAATTTTAAATTTCTCCATTTTAATTTGAAATATAATAGATATTGACAGACACTACCAACATAACTTAGTGTTCTAAATACTTTTTAAGTGCATTTTAAGGTGATAAGATAAAATATGCTTGAGGATTCCTGCTTTAGTGGAAAGGCCCACTGTATAAAATAGTCACACTAGAATGAGTTAAACAATAGTGGAGACCAATTTACAAAAATATTTCATAGTTTTTCATTATCTCCTTTGGTAATGAAAGTCTTTCCTTTGAAAGACTTACCTGCATTGGAAAGTGGTTAATGAACCAAAAAATGCTTTATTTTTAAACATGTAACTGTAGAATATTAAAAATAGAATCAAAGAATGAAATGCTTAAACCTAAAAGGGGACTCTCATAATGGATATGTTCTGATTCCTACCAATCACCAAGTAATGATATTGGTAAGGATGTTTACACTGCTTGGATTAATTTAAGTTCAGGATTTAAACAAACTAAAAGAATCAGATTTAGAATTTTGCAGAGAAATAAGATTCAAAAAGCATAGGCTTTAATCTTTATTAAATGATCTTTATGCCAAAATAACGTTGCAAAAGCCATATTCTCCTTTCCATCATGTTTTGCTTTGAAATACATTTTCTCAGTTTTTCTTATGCCCAGAGTGGCAGATGGCTTACAGGTTAGGTGCTATCCTGAAATGGACAGGCCAAATTCAAAACATTTGGTTGGAACTTATCTCAGGAAGCCAAGCATGGTGGTAGGCAGCTGAACGCCAAATTTATCAAAATTCAAAAACATTCGAAGCCAAGATTAGTCTCCAAAGATATAAATGTTCAATTTCGAAAAGATTCTCATAATCTAGATCATTACTTAGAGTTACCTTCAATTATAACTCCCATTCTGAGTATTCCATTGTGGGTTTTTCTGGTGTGTTTTTGTTGTTGTTTGTTTGTTTTCTTTGTTTTTAATTTATCTTCTTTTTCTCCATTGTTTTTAAGCATTTTTTTCCTCTAAGCATGCAGAGGAAACAATACAGAGGTAAATACTCAAAATAGTGTCTATGTGGACACCTGTGTGGAAGACAATAAATAAGAATTGAGGAAAGTCAAACAGGAATTCTAAAATCCTTCCATTCAATAAACAAAATTGAGTGAATACAAGATAAAGAAGTTGAACTGAGTTAAATAAATGTAAAATACCTCCCACTTCCCGAAGCTTACAACAGTTTATTGTGATTATTAAGACCAACTCACAAAGTTATCATAATACAGATCAAAAGAATGAGTCTGTAAAAGGGAGATTTTTTTATCTGTCAAGTGCATGGTAGGGGCTGAGTTTGACAAACGAGAAAATGGTGGAAGAGGAACATTCAAAGAAGGCTGGGTAAGAGGAGACAATGGAGGTGGGCAATCAGGATGGCATGGATTGACTGGTGCTAGAAGTGAAGGAGAGGAGACATTCAAGGTGAACATGACCAAAGGCATGGAGATAAGAATGAGTCTGATGAAAAGAAAGAAAGCTTGCATCTTTCAGATCACGCTGCTGAAGACAGTCAAGGACTTATAAAAATATAGTAAAGCTACTAATTACAGACAAATGTTCCTATTCTCTTTTGGTAATTTAATGAGGGTGCAGAAGACAGGGTGGGCATTTTGTGGAGGCAAAGTGTAATTCACAAGAGCAAATGAGGACAAATTCAGTGCTTCTGGAACCAGACATATTTTATGTTCTGTTGATTTTTCTAAAATGTTTGCAAAACTGACACAGTCTTCCCATATGCTTAGAAGATAATCTCTTTTGTTGATTTTGTTATTCCCAACAAAAATACAAATAGATCTGACATAATGATAAATTATGCAGCTTACAAAAATCCTTAATAAAAAGGTTTTCACATTAGGTATTATGAAGATATTCATGCATGGTGATAAAATGGAATATAAGCATAAAGCACAAAAGGAATACATCTGGTTAGAATCATATACAGAGTTAGAACCAACTGTTCCATCACCTTCCTACCAGAAAGCATTCATCTAACACTGTATTATATTACAGGGAGAAAAGAAGGGATTATTAAAAGTGAGATATTGCAAACACTAATAAATATGGTCAGTCCAGAAGTTTATTGCTCATATTTTCTTTAATAAATAAAAATGTTTCCATTAAGTTAATTTTCTAAATTTTCAGTTTTCAAAAATTGAAAGAGGTATTAATGCCCCTTCTTTATACTAGTAATGCTTATTTTCAGGCAATTGCTATTTCCAAATAAAACATAATTACAATGCAACTTGAATAGTTAAAACTTATTATCAAATATTGTAGCCAATGGAAATTTACCACACATGAATTATCAGTTTTTAAAGCATTAAAGGAAAATAAAATTTACTTAACACAATTTTTGAGTTCTTTATTTTGTATTAAGAAGTTATAGGTTTACAGAAAAATCATGCAGAAAATACAGTTCCCATATTAACCCCTCTATTATTAACACTTTGCCTTAGCATGGTACGTTGGCCACAACTGTTGAAAGAATATTATTATAATTGTAGCAATAACTATAGACCATAGTTTATATTAGGGTTCACTGTTTGTGTTGTACTGTCCTATATTTTTTATTTTTATTCTGTTAACATATAACCTACTGTTTCCCCCTTTTAACTCTACTTAAATGTATAATTCAGTGTTGTTAACTAAGCTCCCAATGTTGTGCTACCAATACCATCATCCATTATGAAAACTCTCCCATCACCCCAAATAGAAACTTTCTACAATATAGGCATTAACTCTTCATTCCCTAGTCTCACCCCAGCCCCTGATAACCTGTAATCTAGTTTCTGATTCTATGAATTTGCTTGTTCTAATTATTTTATATCAGTGTGATCATACATCATTTGTACTTATTTATTAACTTATTTCAATGAACATGATATTTTAGAATGTTCTTTTGTGTCTTACAATATGTTAGGGTAATCATTCACTATACCAGTGAATTCATAGAAGTACATTAAAAAATACATGTGAATAACAAAGTATCATGGTTGTTGTCAAGAATAAATGAAATAAAACATGTAAAGAACTTATAAGAGTATCTAACTAATAAATAAACTTTAGGCCTTATTATTAATATGTTTGTACAATCTACCATATATATGGTTCAGAGTGATTTAAATTTTCAATATAAATATTGACCAGATTTTCTTTCATAAGATTCTTGACATTGTTTATATGTTTAAAATTGATTTGCTAATGTAGCTTTGCTACACATTTTTTTTTTTTTTTAAGGTACCAGATCCAGGGTTTGAACCTGGGACCCCTTATGTGGGAAGGTGGTACTCAACCACTGAGCTACACTAGCTCTCCCGAGTTGATTTTTTCAGTAGTTGGCTTGTTTGTTCTGTTTTTGAATTTAGGGGTACTGGGGGATCAAACCTGTGACCTCAATAATGTGAAGCAGGCACTCAACCACTTGAGCTACATTCACTCCCATGCTAAACACTTTTATTCAAAGTTCTTATATCTGTACTATTTCACCTAGATTTTCCACTAAAATGTATTAGTTTTCATATAAAACACCAATATCCCTTCCTTTAAAGTCTTGAAGTCATGCATTTTGCATGATTTTGAAAGTCTTTAATAACTTTTCAGGCACTATGGTATCAAGTTATAGTAAACTTACTGCAAACAAATTAATATAGTCTTTGGTTTTAGTTGTAACAACAGAATAAATTGATGGATAGAAAACCATATTCTTACATCTCAATTGTAAAAATAAATTGAGGCATATTGAAAAAACATCTAAAATTAGTTTCTACAAAATAGTTGTATTCTTCCTAGAGCTTATTTAACAATGCCTTTAAGATAAAAATTATTGGCATTAAATCAAACAATCTTTTAATTCTGAGTGATTATTATTGAAGTAATAATGTTAACTCAATTTATAAAAAGTTAAGGGTTTCCTGAGATAAGGTTAATGCCCACAATGATTTATTTTGGAGAAAAATAATAATAATAATGCTGGGTAGTTATACGGAAAACTGCATATTACTTGAGAATAATTACATTAGGTTTAGTTATTATTTTTTTCAATGCCAAAAAACAATGACCATGAAATGTGAAATAATCATACATTCTATTTCACTCAAAAAGAAATATGTCTCTCATGTAGCATCTTGAGCCAGAAAGAAAGAAAATCCCAATTTAGAAATTTCAATGAAGATTTGTCTTTATGGTAACAGCTCTGATAGTAAACAAAAACAACTTGTGTGTGAGTGAAAATAGTCTTAAAATATTTATCATTTGTTAAAGTAGCAGATACAAGCACAAATTTATTTATATAAAAATATTAACAACCAAAGTATATGATAAGAAAAATTTTCTCTCAGCCTATTTCAGCACACTTTATCTCCAACTTGAAGGATAACGACAATCAAGATGATAAGTAATTGGGGTTACTAGAGTCTAGGAGAGCCATTTTTCATTTTAATAAATACCATTTTATCTGGAGAAATTATTTAACAATTAAATTTCTAGTTTTTTTTTCCTGAACCCAGAGGTTTTTGTAGAATGAAAGTACCACTACCAACGATATTTTTTTTCTTTAAAAGTTATTTTATAAACCTGACCTTTAAAATTAAAAGCACAATTGGAAAATTATACTTTTTCTAATAATATTTAAATTCTATAAGTTCACTAGGCTGACCTACTGTGGAAAATCTGAGGTTATTGTCACTACTGAGTTATCATGGAGAAGATGTAGATCATCAAGAGCTAGCTCTAGACATACGCATAACGTATTGGATCTAAAAATAAGCTTATATGAAGATCATATGCTAGCCTTTATGTGTAGCTTATGATTTAACTATTTTTAATTGAAGTCAAGTGAGAAAAATAAGATAAAACACTCAAAGTATAAAAAATAATCTCTATAAAATTAATTTATATGCTATGTACTCTTCTGTTTATAGTATGTTTTGAGTATCAAATGTTTACCTCACCATACTATTTTATGCTAACTAAATACATGGATAATTCTTAAAGACCCAATAGAATTAAGAAATAAAGAAATGTGGATAAGATTAATCAAAATATTTTCTAAATTACAAGAAATGACTTGTTCCTATGAGAGTAAATAACATTGATCAAACAGATTAAGCAAAACACACAGTAGACTATTGATCTCCTCTGACTTTTCAAGAATACATGGACTGAACTGCAAAATACAAAATAGTGTCATGGAAAAGAAGAAATTAGTTTAGTATTGGGTGAGTTAAGTGGAGGATATGACAGTTAAAGTGATTTAAAGTTTAAAGGGAGAGTACTACTGCACTTGGGGGCAGTTCTGAAACGTTATCTATAGAGTCAACAAAACTGCTACAAAAGTAACACATAAAGAAATGGTCCCTGTTATCACCAAGAAGAAATCTAGTTGTAATGGCCACCTGAATTCTCAAAGGTCAGGACCAGAGAGGGCGTGCTCGTCTCAGTGCAGCTTTTACTTCAGTTAGGTCACCTTCCTCACAGTCCCATTCCACCTGGGCTTAGCTTTAATATAGTGCTCATCACACTGGGTTGGGGTTGCCCCAGGGCATGTTTGTTTTCTTATACCATGATGTCCTTGACAGTGACACCTAGATATGTATTTGGCAGCAGATATTCAAAAACTTCTTACTGAATACGGGAATGTTGCCAAGGCCATAAAATCACTACAAAAAATAATCCCCAAAAATTGAATATGTCCATCTTGGACTTCTTGCCATAGATAATAAACAAGTCAAGATAATAACATTTTCAATTTTGAGTTACTCAAATTAATATTTATTATAATTGTCATAATAATCAAAAATTTTATAACTTATATCTCTCATAACAATACAGAATTGTTTATTTCATAGCACCATGGCAAGCCTGGCAGTTCAAGATTACTTTCTTTTTAACTTGAATTAATTTAATCCCATTTTGGGTTACACCTGTGGCTCCCATGGGAAGAAAAAAAATTAGCTAATGATTTATATTTAAGTAATTTAAACTATTTAGAAAGTTCTCTGTCTATATCCAATGCATGATTTATTACTTGACACACTTATCTGTAACCATCATAAGTAATAAGCATGTTTATAATTACCTGAAAAAGATTTCACATATGGCCACATTAACAGCAACCCTAACCTTGACTTCTGATATAATTTAAACAATACTGAGAAATAATGCAGGGACATAACAAAATAGCTTCAATTTTAATTTTAAAAAACCAGTGGACAATCACTTTTGAGATAACAGTTCATCACTAGTCTATGATGCATACAGTTTATAATAAAGTCTTTCTTTTGATTGTCAAATAGAAATGACACTGATGTTAGTTATCCATATTCCCCTGTTCTAAAGACAAACTACTTTTATGATTTTTTTCATGTAATTTCTATGTGCCAATTGCTTTAGGACCCAAATTTCATCGAGTATATATTTATTGAATCCCTCTTTTGCATATAACTTTAAATTGAGTACTATTCCTATATTAATATTAATAGGTATTTTAAGTGTCTACAATTTGATTTTATTAATAAACACATTGCTTTTTTAAATGTAAAAAGCTCTGTAATTATATATTTTCCATTAAATCTCAGAAAATGAAATGAATAAATAAAATAAATCTTATTTTTATAAAAATAGCTTTCCTGAAATAAGAAATTCACTTTACCCAGATAAATTTGAAAAACAAAACAAAACAGGGATATCTCAAAGAATCTAAAAGCAGGAAGTAAAACTAAGCTTTACTGAAGAATTAAAATATGGGTAGCCATTTTTCCTTTCTCTCTCTTCTTTTCCCTTCCTTTCCCCACCTCACTTTCTTTTTTCTTTTTTTTTTAAAGATACTTAGATTACACAAATGTCACAAAAAAAATGTAGGGGATTCCCATATACCCCGCTCCCCACACTCTCACATTTTCCCACTTTAACAACACCCTTCATTAGTGAGATATATTCATTGCAAATGATGAACATATTTTGGAGCACTGCCACTAAGCATGGATTAAAGTTTACAATGTAGTTTACACTCTCTCCTACCCAATTCTGTAGATCATGGCAAGATTTATAATGGCCTGTATCTGTTGTTGCAATGACATTCAGGATGATTCCCAAGTCCCGAAAATGCCCCCGTATTACACCTGTTTTTCCCTCTCCTTGCCCTCAGAACCTCCAGTGGCCACTGCCTCCACATCAATGATATAATTTCCTCCATTGCTAGAATCCTTTCCATATGTTTAAATTTCTAGATTTCCCTTCTTCCCTGTCTCCAGGGGACAAATAATCTCTTCACTTTCTCTCTACTGATTAACATCTCCATTTGCTATCAGCCAACATGACACCAGATTGGCCTCCCTAGCATTTGTAGTTATAGGATCTTCCAGCTCCAAGCACTACCACTGGCTGACTCCCAGTCTCCTTGTCCTTTACTTTAAAATTTCAAGACAAAGAATATCTGGTTGACTCAGCTAATAAGTTAGGTGTATACTCTTGATTTAATCAGCAAGGCTCAAGAAAGGGTAAAGAATATATAGTTCAAAAGCACAGGGGGAAATTTGGAACGAAAGACAAATTATTTGCCTCCACTATGAAATTCAGAATCGATGGTAACTTCTACCTATCTTGATAATGTCCCTAGAAACAGCACTTTATGTGCAATTATTTTCTTGTGATTTAAAAATCCCTACTTCCAAAAATATAGTTTAACCAAATATCGCATAGCCTCATAATGATGATTTTCATTTAAATCTTTCACAAACTGTTCTGATAAATGCTTGGTGGTCTAGAATAATAGCTCAATTCCAGGAGACATTTTAACAGTCAACTGGTCCAACTTCATTCAATAAATATTTATGGAATATGTAGTATGCACCACATATTACTAGCCTGCAATTACTAAGAAACAAACAAATAATGTAAGTCCCTCCAAAAAGCTGGCATTCTACTAAGGGTGACAGATTAGTTACAAAAATATATAAATTAAGTACCACACAGAAAACATATAATAGAGATATAAACAAAAGGCTATGGCTTCATTAAAGATGAACTATATAATTATGCCTGAGAAATGAGGAGTTTTCTCAGAGAAGGTGGCAGTTGAGGAGGTAGAGTTAATGAAAAGGAATTGAAGTTCAGAGATGATCAGTAACGTGTACAAGGACACACACCTAGTTGTAATGGGACAATTAGAACCCACAACCACTAAATTCCAGAATGATGCCCTTTCCATCCTCTCAAACAATTTTGACATCTTATGAGAAGTCTTGAAAAAGAAGAAAAAAATATTTTCTTGTTTTTACCACTGGTTACCTTTAATGCAGAAATAAATGAACTGGGTATTAAAGCCGTTTCTCTATAATTTAGGAAAAGTGGTAAGATTTTTAATGATAAGCCATATAATTGATACAGAGTAAATATATTTTTCCAATAAATGACAAAATTCAGTGGAATGCTTTACAACATCACTTTATTACTATTTGAGTAGGTTATCAAAGAAAGACAGGGAGAATACCATGAATACAGGTAATGGGTTAGCCTTGTTTTTTAACAAATCTGTGATATGGTAGTTACTGATTAAATCTGATATAAGATACAAATTTTTAAATATTGCTATAACATTATTTAGATATTCTGAATATGAATATCATTAAAAATAGGGTAAAACAAATGAACAAATAACTTAAGACCCCTATTAGCTAGTTTTGAAATGGACTATTATTCATAAATAAAATGAATAAAGTAAAATACACAAATATAAAACCTGAAAAAAACAACTAAGTAATAAATTTAATTGGTCCTTGTGCAAGGACACTTTTTTTCTTTTAATTATCTTTAGATTTGACAAATAGAAAGTCATTTCTATCTAATATTTTTGAAAAGAACAAAGGTCAATAACTATATTTAGCAAAGACTCTCAATTGTCATTTAAATTCCAAGGCCAGAAAAGTTTATATATAAAATTAGCTTTTCCAGGAAGCAAGAGCAATAATAGAATCACAGGATTTTGGAAATTAAAGAAAACTCAATTCAACATTACCCCTATTTCCCTTCTGTTTAAGTTATCAAATATGAACTGTTAATTTACTAAAATATGCATTGATATAATGCAGTTGGTAAACATGGTATGCAATGTCCCTCAGAAATAAAACTTGAATATTAGTGTCTCAGTTTGCCAGATCTGCTATCACAAATACCACACAATGGGTTTGCCATTTATTGACTCACAGTTTTGAGGACAGAACAAATCCAAAATCAAGATATAGGCCAGGCCTGCTTTATTCCATAAGACTAGAGAATTCTGATGCTGACTTTCCACAATACTTTGGGTTGGTTCCTTGGCTTTCCTACCTCCCATCTTATGGCAATATTCTTTTCTTTTTTACTTCTGTAACTTCTAGGTTCTCTTTAGAAAGTCCACCTTGCTTCAGGTCACCACACCTTAACTAAAATTAGCATCTTCTAAAGGTCCTATTTACAATGGGTCCGTAGCCACAAATTAGGATTAAGAACATTTGTAAATTGAGGTACATAACTGAATTTACCGAAGCCTGCCCTCTGGATCCCAAAAAGACATGTTCTTCTCACATGCAAGATACATTCACCCATCACAATAAAGCCTTAAGTCATTTCAGTGACAAATCTAAATACAAAGTTTCAGCAAAATCAATTATGGGTGTGGTCCATCCTGGGACTGAATTCCTCTTGTCTGTGGACCTGTGAAACCTAAAAAACTAGTGGGACAATTCCAATCCAGAAAAGAGAAATTGGAAGGGAAATAATGGTCATGGGTCCCAACAAGACTGAAACTTTGCAGAGCAAACTTCAAAAGATCTCAAGGAATGAGAATCATCTGCGGATTGATGCTTTGTCCTCTGAGCCTGTTGGAGTGGCAGCCCCACCTTTTCCAAGCTTTGCGGCAGTGGCTATGCGCTCACTGAATGCTGAGGTCTAGGCTCCACCCTCTAGGAGCTCTAGGGTGGTAGCCTCTTTCTGCCTGAAAAAAGAGTGGGTAGGTTCCACATTCTAGAAACACTTCAGTGGTTGCCAAACTTTTTCCCAACACCTGGGCATAGGCCCACCATCACTGAGGACTGGGGTAGTGGCCAACCTCTCCCCAACATGGAGGTGATAGACCTTCTCCCTCAAAGCACCAGAGCAAAAGGTCTACCTCCTCCAAGAGCAGGGGTGGACTTACCCTTTCCACTCACATGATCTCTCTAAGCCTAAGGATTTCTCTTCAGTCCAGGCCTCTGCTTCCAGAGTTTTGCCCTTGAAATCATTCTTCCTACAATGTGTCCCTTCTCTGTCCCTTTCAGCCCAGACCTGTGCAGCTTCTGCATATGCCTAATTTCCTTAGTGAAGGTGGTTTAGCTACACTCTCACTTTGTGGGGGTTCTCCTTCTGGGCAATCAAGGAGAGACCTGACAGAGCTGCTTCTGGGGCCTAGTCTCAGAGCAAACTATCTGGATAAGCTGAGAATTTCCAAGTGATTAACTATTGGTACCTTTGTGTGTTAGTGTTCAGTTCTCAACTTATCTCTTTCCTCTTGCATTTTACTATAAGCTGCTAGGAGAAACCTTCTACACTTAGCCTGGAAATCTCAATCAAATATCCAAATTCATTGCTTGCAAGTTCTGCCTTCCATCCAACATCAGAACACAATTTTGCCAAGTTCTCTGCCACTTTATTAAAAAGATCACCTTTCATCCATTTTCCAATTAAACAATCGTCACTTTCTTCTAAGGCCTTGTGGAAGCACCTTTAACCTCTATATTTCTACCAACATTATTTTCAAAATGATCTAGGCGTTTTCATTATGCACTTCACAATTCTTCCAGCATCTACCCTTTACCCAATTCCAAAGCCACTTCCACATTTTTAGCTATTTGTAATAACAACACCCCACTTGCCAGTCCAAAAGTCTGTCATAATTTTGCCAGAGCTGCTATAACAAATATCGTATAATGAGTTGACTTAAACAACAGGAATTTATAGGATCATGGTTTTAAGTCTAGAAGTCCAAAATCAAGATATTAGCAAGGCTTGCCTTCTCCTGGAGCCTGTCAGTGTTCTGGTGCTCACTGTCAGCAATCCTTGGGGTTCCTTGTTTTCTTACTCTGTCCCCCATCATAAGGCAATATACTGTCCGTTCTCACTTCCCTGACTTCTGATTTCTCTTTATAAAGCCTTCAGTAATCCAAATTAAGACCCACCCTACTTCAGTTGGCCACCCCTTAACTAAAAATAACATCTTTAAGAAGTCCTATTTACAATGGGTTGGCATCCTTAAGGATGCAGATTAAAATTTAGAGTACCTCTATGCCATGGTACACAATTAAATCTAGCACAATTAGCATACTAAAAGTTGTAGAAATCATGAAGTCCTATTAAATATTGTTTAAATCAAGTATTTTTTAATTTGATCATGGAGCCATTCCCCTCATATCTGTAAATGTCTAGTTTTCCAAGGCACCATTTGAGATATAAAGATTTAGTTATAATGGTTTTAAATCATGGCCCTAGAGTCTTTGACATTCCACCTCTTTAGAGGCAAGGTCTATATCCTCATGACTTGAATTGGGGTGGGCTTTTTATTGCTTTGTCCAATAGAGTAAGGTGGGATGACCCTAAGTGACTTCTGAGACTAATTCATAAAAGGCCATGCAACAACTACCTGGTTTTCTTGTGGTAAGAACTGCAAGATAAATGGAATTAGCCATTGCTACATATATGTATTGTGGAAACGTTCTATCCTATCTCCACTGTCTAAATGCCATTATCTACTGAGCACTTAAAATATGGACAGTGTGACTGAAGAAGTGAATTAATAATTATGTTTAAGTTCAATTAATATAATTTTTAAGGTAGATAATTGTTTGTAGCTAGTGGCTGTTCTATTGGACAGTGTGGCAGATGATTTTAGCTACAGCCATTTGCATCACCCTCTGCGGAGACCCCAGATATCATGGAACAAAGACAAGTCATTGCAGAATCACTGCATTAAAATCCGTGACCCACAGATAGCATGAACAATTTTGTTTCATTCTACAAATTTTGGGGTACTCTGAAATGCAGCAGTAAATAAATGGAACAAAATTCCAACCTCTTAAGTACTATAAATAAGCAAACTGAGGTCCAAAAGATTGTGCTTTGCACAAAATTCCACAACTAATGTGTAGGAATGAGTTACTGTACTTTGTAACCTAAAAATCTATAATGATGAGTATATAAAATAAGTAGTCTATTCTATATAATGCATTCTTGAAGCATATTGTTTAAGTGTCTGTACAAATGAATATCATTTCATTATTTAAATAAAGGTTCTACCTTCTTTATAATATTGCCTTCCCTTAAAAATGCAAAATTTGAAATAAAACTACTTGCATATAATTTATAACACTGAACAGCAAGTGATATAAGTTTGCTAAACACTGACAGAAAAAGATAAGAGTACAATAATTCTGATTCTCCTATAATCCCTCAAAAAATGCTGTGATTAGCATTTTTAGAAATAATTATTATTATCTTATATAATTATCTAATATTATTAGAAACCAATAAGATTTCAATTCAATGTATGAAGTGAAATATCTTTTTTTTTTCATTTTTGGCATATTCAGTATTTAAATTAAAGGTATCAGAGAAGAAATTAGCAACACAATCAACAATATCTCCATCTCCCAGCAGCATGACAGCTTTGTTATGGTTTAGATTCCCCAGGGAGAGTGTCAGCACCAAGATATTGATTTGCACCAGTGCACTTTTCTGACAAATTATTACCAATGCAATCCCTCAAGTTAATCAGTTCATCCTCACAGTAAGTGTAGCCTTCAGTTTAAATTCATTATGCTGATAAGTGACAACATCACAGCTGCAAGACAATTGCTTTAATTAAAAATATTTTTGACAAAGATTAGAAGACTATTGAATGCTTAAGTACACCAAATTGACTATGGAAGTGTCTGTCCCCAAGAACTGAAACTTTCATTGATGTAAAGCATTAAACAATTTTCTAAGTTCTGAGGAGAAGGTTCCTCTTTAATTAAAGATCTATCTTGAGAGCTATGTCAGTAGAAATGACCCTGTAAAGAAAACTGGTTGGGAAAGCTGTCAAATTCCTTGACTTTTTGCCTAATGTATGGCCAGGTTATTTGAGATGTAAAGCAGGAAAGTAGGAGAGGAGAATGCTACTTAAAATGAGGATAGGAAAATCCTCTCTGATGAAATGCCTAGAATATCTGGAGGAAGAGAGTTCAAAGTAGGGGATAAAAAAAAAGGTAAATACTCTCAATTATTTGCTTTTGATGAGCAATATTTTATACAATCAAAACTTCCCTATGAGGTAGATTCTATTATTATTCTCATTCAGTATATGAATAAACCCAGGTTTCAATTAAGTAATTTGAAACATGCCCAAGGTTACACGACTAGTATATTTAGGAATCAGGAAGAAAAGATGGTGCTTCTTTTTTACAGACTTTATACTGTTAACCACAAAGAAATACCACTTCTAATTCGAGAGAGAGAGAGTGTTTAGGGAGAGATGGGGAAGTAAGCAGATTCACTCATTAATATGTTCAAAATAAACACACTAGATCATTTATTTTGATCTGGTCTAGAGACAGTTTGTTTCTAGGTTTAAGATAATATGTCAAGAGATTATACAGTACACGTATATAAGAAAACTGCATGATACAAAGACAATGATTAATTATCACTTTGATTAATACAGTGATTTATGTTCCAGGTTATAATTTTTTCTATGGCTTTAAAACTATGTATTTCAACTTATTTTGGATCTTTCTAAGTGTCTGTAATAAGGAAGTCAATGAAGACATCTGAGCATCAAGGGGAAGATCTCACTGCAAAGCTAAATCTTATTGCTCTTTGTATCTCCATTATGCAGAGAAATCTGCATTAAATGAATGCCTATGCCTATTAAATGTATGCAAATGATATCAGCTGATAATATATAAAGTGCAGAAAACTATTGCTTATCATTTTAAAAATATGAGCATTATTAAATTTTTTCAACAATTCTCTGTTCTGTTCTTACTTAGGAGTACAACAGATTAGAATCAATAATATCCCTTATAATGATCCTGTATCAACAGTCTGCTTACTAAGAAAAGAAATTAGCAATATATTTCAGAAACTGTACTTTAAAATGGTTAAGACAGAAAATATCTGGGCCTTTACAAAGACAATCTAAAAATATTCTGAAAAAATTATGTATATTAGAATTACTGCTTTGGTATTATTAGTAAATGCCAGGTACCATGTATGTACTTCCTCATATAATTCTCACAACACCTTTATGAAAGTGGATATTATTATTTATAGATTAATAAATTGATATCAGAGAAGTAATTTACCACAGTTGTCCTCATGATTAAATAAAAGAAATTTTATTTGAACCCAGGACAGTCTGATTCAAGAAACTAAACTATCATCCATATCACACTCTCCTTCTCTCTCATCAGAGCTGGATTAAATGAGGTAAGGTCATGGTGTATCTTTTGTGATAGAGTTAGTTTGTGATGATTAAATCTAAAATGCAAACAAACTAATTTATTTTATTTAAATATGTGCTTTGTATTAGGAATATATTTGAAAAGTATCTTTCCACTCATATTTGTTAAAAATAGATTTTTCAATGGATTTAAAATGACATCTTATCTAATGGGATACTGACTTTATCAAAGAAATTCTTCACCAAAATTCTTGTAACATTCATAAATTGTGCTATATGGATTATTTCTTTGAACAGATATAATGAACAGAGGTTTAAAAAAAATAAGGAAAATATACAGTTAAGAAAGCTAAGAATACGAATAAATGCTTTGCCATTCATAAATATACATAGTACTCACATGTTCAACAGTATTAGAGGGCTTCTAGTGCATTTTTGAGGTATGCTGAGAAGTTCTAGTTGAATTTTAATTATTTATCTTGATTGATAACTTTTACTTCTTTATGAGAATTTATGACTTCTAAAATAGCCTCTTGTAGGTAGTAATTGTAAGACATGTAAAAGAAAATAAAATTAAGTTATCTTGGGGAAGATAACTACTCTTCACAAGAATTAATATGCAATTTTATCCAGATCACTATTATTGATGAAAATGAGATGGATGTTTGATGATTTTGAAAAGAATCTAGTTTTAAAGATTTATAGAGTTATATTAAGATGTAAGTATATAGAGAGAGGAATTGACTTACCAGGGAAAACTAAATTGCTGAATGAAGATGAAGTTCATCTAAGAAGATAAAGTTCAGAAAAAAAAAATGTGCGAAATCTATTATTATGACCTACATAACCAAAATTATTGCTTGAATGAGTCAGAAAATCTGAACTAATTCGATTCTAAACTTTTATGGAAACAGGTATTTATGTTATATATAACTTAAAATGCAATTACAGGAGAGCAGGTATAGCTCAGCTGGTTGAGTGCCTGCTTCCCATGTACTAGGTCCAGGGTTCATTCCCCGGTGCCTCCTAAAAAACAAAAACAAAAACAATTACAAACTATAGCTCTTTTATTCAAATGGAAATTTACTGGTAGAAACATAGTTGTAGACATATTGCAAAACATTATTTTACTATCACAGATCTTTTGAAAAATAAAGACATCAAGAATAAATGCCTAGGGAGCAGATGTAGCTCAGTGGTTGAATGCCTGCCTCCCACATACAAGGTCCTGGGTTCATTCCCTGATACCTCCTAAAAAAACAAAAAAGAATGAATGCCTAAAAAGTTGTGAAATTGATTAGAGACCTAACCATCAAAGGGCTACATTTTATAAACGACACATGTGGCCTCTTTGTGTCCAAAGCCCATACTTCATAGAGGGCATATACCAACTTTCTGAATCATCAGTGTTATATCATGTAGACTTTATTGAATATCTGTAGGGTAATTTTCTTCTCAATGGCAAATGTTATGATCTTCAATTCCTAATTGTCTTAAGAGAGTTTAAATTTAACTTAATATATAAATTCATATATTCAATATTTCTCGTTATTTTAGGAGATTGATTTGGAATTTGTTGATAATCAACTACATCACTTATAATCTTCCAGAAGTAAATATTTGCTAGTATATCCACAATTTTTGTTCAAATATTACTTATTTATTGATAAAACAAAAGTGATTCCCATCCATAATGCCTTTTGAAATCCAGGAAAGAAAATTATTCATAAACAGAACATCTTCTTTATATATATTTACTGTCATATGTTTAGCTTAATAGAAAGCATAACAAAGCATTCTCTTTTTTGTCACAGTCCTATTCTGTAACTAAAAAATGGTACTAAGGGAGGTAAGGGCTTAATTATTGTTATATCAGGCCAGGTAAAGGGCCATTCAATACATTCCACAGAGCTGTCACTAAGCTGATCTTCAGAGGAAAATTGAACCCCTAGGCATGCAAAACATGTAATCACATGACACTATAACTAAATAAGGAACTTAAGAATATCCATGACCTTTATGAGAAGACACTATTGGAAGGAGTCTGGACTTTGGAATAAGAGCTGGCTTTGAAACCTTGGAGAAGCTAATTTTCTTGGAACTCAGTTCTTCTTCTTTAAAATGGGAATGATAAAAGCTTCCCTCATAGGAAATCGTGAGAATGTGAAACAATGTTTTAATATACAGAGCCTCATAAATAATAAGCACCTAACAAGTGGTAGGGAAAGGAGGTTAAAATTGCATTATTTTGACCACTATTCCAAGAGGGTAGAATGTCCTTGCCTGGGAAAATACCTTAAAGTTAGGTGAAATGAGATAAAAAGATATTAAGGCAAAGAAAGAGCAAAGGTCTAAGGAAGTTTGGGATGTAACTGTTGTGCATGAGATAAGAAGAACCAATCTGTTCCCAAAAGGGAAGGACTGAGTAAATCAAGATGAGGATCTTGTGGGGATCAGATACATGGACACTGTCCTGGAGTGAAGGAGCTAAAACAATTCAGAGAATGGGAATGTTTATTGTTCCATTTGAAATGTTTGGCTTTGCTAAGCTCTAAACGCTTCCCTTACCATGCACACAAATCCTTCATAAGAAGAGAGCTTGCTGCCTCGGTGAAAACCGAGAGTCACTGATTTGATATGGTATTTATATAGAGAGAAGTGAGTGAATGTTTTGAATGTTTGCAAATGTAGCAGAGGTGACCGTTAAAAATAAATAAGTAAATAAATAAATAAACAAATAAACAAACATGAGCTTTATGGGTAATTCACAAATTATTGGAGACAATTTTGAATTTCACAGGATGCAGACCTGGAGTTTTAACCATAGAGCAAGGTGATTAAGATTCCAGACACTGGAGCCAGATTGCCTGAATTAGAATACTGACTTCTTCTCTTACTATTGTGTGTTTTAGAGCAAGTTACTTAACCTTTCTGTGACTCGGTTTCCTTTTTATAACAACAGGAATAAAAAGAGTATTTACCTGATAATGTTGTTGGCATTGAATGAGTTAATATATGTAATGCCCTTAGAACAATGCCTGGGACACAGAGAGAGCTTTAAGTACCAGCTACTCACATTAGGAAAACCCTAGCTGACCTTTTCTCAGTTACTATTTTATGATGTAAAATATTCTAAGTGGCCTAGAGCTTTCTAAGGCATCAAAACAGGAGTCTTGAGCCCTCTATGGACCAAAGAATGATTGAGAGTTTCCAATGATAACGTTTTCATGTATTCATTCAACACACTTCATTCAACAGCACTTCTTTGAGGAAAATGAACCTCAAAAAGTCTAACCCTGTGGCATTTTAATGACGTTTGTTCCTCACAATTTAGCCTCTTAGGATAGAGGTCGGAATTAGGGCAATGGAAAAGAGAGTAAGGGAATTATCATGAAAATTCAAGTTGCTATACTTGTGTCACTATGTTGTTAATATGTTTCCAGTCCCAGAAGTTTTTTTTTTTAAGTCTTCAGAGAAGGGTCTGAGTAGTATTAAATTTTAAATATACTCTGCTCCACCTCTCCCTCTTTTCCATACACAATGCCTTCCATATAGCAGATATTCAGTGAAGTTGAATTTCTAATTGAATGAACAAATGTTGGGGCTAATATTTCCATAAGTGTAGGTCACTCAATTATCAATTTGATATTTTTGAAAACCATTACCAAATCATTTTCCCAGCCCTATTTGCAGTAAAGTCTATAGAGTCTTGACATGAATAGTATCACTGCATGCTATTTATCACTTGATCAAGGTGATCCTGGAATCTATGATATTTTTGTTTAACAGTCAGATAATCACACACACACCCATAAATATATTACTATAGATACATACATATACACATATAAAATAATATTTTGATTGTGAATAACATTTTAGGTATCAAGAGAAAACCCTATCATTGATTTTTTAAATAAGTCTTAATAGCATAATACATTTCAAAATTTTCCAAATTAAATACTCTCAATACTACTATAAAGGCAAAATTTTAAAAGACTGAGAGTTTTTCATCTTTATTGCAAATGCAGTGTTTAATGTAGGGCATAGTAAAAGTATAATGTGAAAAATATACCTAAACTACCTTTTATATTCACACTAGTTTTATATTCACACTAATCAATTTTTTTCTGTTTTTATTAAGTTGAATTTTAAAAGAGACCCAATATCACAGTTTCTAATATATTTTTAAAAACCTTTAAAATGAAAATTTATTTAGAGAATTAGATTCATCCTCTGATTTTAAAGACGTTTTCTCAAATAAAGAAATCTCTTCCAATAAATAATGAAAACTATACTTCTAAAATCCACATTCTTCTAGGACATTCTGCTTTTATTCAAAAAGCAGATTTTGTAAAATGAACAGTGTATTGTATAATTTTTCCAGTCAATCCCCTTAAGAAGTTAGTAAAATGAACAATCAATCCACATGATCTTTACAAATTTGTTCAGTATATTAGAATATATCATACAGATATTACTAGTTCAGTGGGAGTTCTCTGATTGCAAAGGATTTAACCACTTAAGCAACCACATTGGGTAAGATACTTGGCGGATTTCACTGCTGGAATTATCACAGGAATCATTTGCCAATCTAATTCTGGCAAAGCAAGCAGTCCAAAGTTCACTAAAAGTTAATATCTGCTCTTTAAGAATAGAGTTACCTATTTTCCTCACAAATTCTTTTTGACATAATGACATGATAATGGACTGCAAAATAATTTGAACCTGATAACTTTTTTTTTTTAATGTAGCACTGATTGGTACAAATGGGCCCTATGAAGTTATTTTTACAGCTCTGTTGCTAGAAAATGATTTGCTGATGAAAGGTAATCCCAGATAGGTTTGGAATGCATTTTGCAAGTCATCAAATATGTAAATCAAATTATGGTGCACTTCATTACAAACATAAATCTAGCCTTCTGCTGAATAAATATAAACAAAGCCTTATCTAGTCCTTGAACCTCAGATTTAGTTCTAAAATATTATTTTCAGCCAGCCACTTCCCAGGTTTTCATTTCTCTTATACGCAAAGTGCACCTTGAATTGGTCCTATTCATCTAATATAAAGCTGAATATGTCTCGGATTTGTCAAAGTTAATTTGAATTCAAATCCTATCATATCCAAGATTCTATCAGCCATGTCCAACTTCCTGTCATCCAAAATTTAATAAGCACACTCTTTTTAAAGTCTTCCAAATAATGAATTATATGAAATAGTACTGATCCTGTACCCACGCACTGCCACATGATTCAATATGCCTTTTTAGGTCAACATTGAGCTGTTCACAAATATATATCATGAAGCTATTCTACTTAGATGTCCACCTCTCCAGCACTCATCAGTAGTTCTAAAATTTTGCTTTGTGATCCCTAAAGACTATGGAAGAAGTCCAAAGATGTCCTAAAGTGTCTACCTCCACGATTCATGCTCTGCCCAGAAAAGCAAGTTCATGATGAATGAATAGTGAAAGTTGTTGGTTAAAGGAGCAACCCCAGGAAAGTGGGTAGATAGAAGAAAGCTATAGATTATCACTGTCTTTATACTCACTTCATATTCAGTCCTTCAAATTACCTCCTACAAACCACCCTGCCAACAACCTCATAGCTTCTTTTCACATTTGTCTTTCAGTCATTTTTTTCTTTCATTTTGTAAAATGATTTTTGCTTCACCTTTAGTATCTACTTATATGTTTCTTCCATAATATTTTTTGGTTAAGAATACAAGTTTGAATCTAAATTGCCTGGGGATATGAGTCCTGTATCTACCATTTAAGAACCATGTGATTCGGAGCACGTGCTTAACCTCAATTTGCATCAGTTTTCTTGCCTTTATATGGGAATAATAATAGCACCTATCTCATAGGATTGTTCTGAAGATTAAATGAGTAAATATATAAAAAGCTCATACAACCATACTAAGTGCTATATGAGTGTTTGTCATTATTGTTACTATATTTATTGATACTATATGATATCTTGTCCACATTGACAGAATTGGTCTCTTTATCATGTTTGCTCCCAAATAACTTTGTCCATGTCTATTAAAGAACATATGGCATTTTAAATAAATAAGACATTGCATACTGTGAACAACTTGTGAGCAGGATCTATGATATATTCATTGCATGATTTTCTGAAAATAAATGGTGCTTAATTAATTAGTTTTATTGTGGGAAGAATGAAGAGAAGTAGGAATGGAAATAAATGGCTTAAGACTTGTAAAGGAAATCAGATTTTGGTCATTTTTTTCAGGAGAAATTTGGTAAGTTCCTCATTATCATTCATCAATCCATAAACTCACTGTTATATATACAGAGAGAACCTACCGTGCCATGAGTTGCCTGAATCTGATTCAGTGGGGACAGTATTTAAAGTATAAACAGGACACGACAACAGCTACTGCATCAGGATTTCGTAGAGTGATCTTGGACTTGGACTCTCTTTTAAACAAGCTCTCAAGTAATTCTAATGCACAGCTAGGCACAGAGACTATGTATATGGTATATTTATTCCATTCAATTAAGGGCATTCTGCTTCCTTAGAGAGAAAGTTTGATAGAAAAATCTCTTTAGGCACTGAATGAGCTGTGTTACCGTTACCAACCATTACCATGTCTAAAACTATGTTATCATCTGGCCTTGACAAACAATGTCTATAAAAATGTGTGCTATGATATATTTTTACATAATACTTTTTCCTTTAAATAACAGAAAAATTGTTTCAATTGTGTCCTATGGCCCTATTTTTTTGTTTTCCTGAAGTGTTTTTGTTGCTATGGAAGGATAAGGGAAATACACTGAATTTTGTGGCCCTGGGCAGAGAAGTATGGGAAAATAGATAACTAAAATAAGGTAGGTAGTTACCCATCCTCACATTCCCATGAATTTCATTCTGGTACTACCCAACTTTAAAGGTATCTCACCCTCTCAGAGACTCATTTTCTGCCCTTTAGGAAAAAAACAACAGAACAAAATGAGACATTGAAAAGGCAGAGAGATGAAAGTGAAAGTCAATTAAAAGGTGTACACAGTAACTTCTTGAAAAATAGCCAGTTGACCATGTAGCTAGATTTTTATTTCACAACCCAGATAGTTATGGAGTAAGGATACCTGCCATATGTTTGCTTTCACCAAATTTTAAAAAGAATTTTAAGTTGACTATATACAGAAGAATGTGGTTACATGAAAATACAGAGAAATGCAATATAACTTCCATCAACAAGTAATAAAAAAATCTACAAATAGAAGTTAATTCATACACAAATATATATATATATCAAGGTGCTGTTCCTATTAAAAGAAAAGTGTAAAAGTAAAGACAGTCTTGAGGTAGGAGTAGCCATGCATTATGGCTGCCCTAAACAGGGACTCTTTTACACAGGAAACCATATTTGTTCTTGGCTTAGAACAATGTGTAAATATGACGAGTATGGGGAAAGAATGGAAGGAGAAAGGTATTAGTGTACATCTCAACACACAGAAAATCATAAGCAAAGGTGCAGAAATGGGAACGCATAAGATGTACTTGGGCTATCTACATATAGTATGGCTAAGGCATCAAGTATCTGTGAAGGTTGGTGGGTAGAGATTTACCTGGGGAAGACATCAGTAGGATGGTGATGGCAGAGGACTTTGAAACCTACACTGAGGAGTTAGGTGATGGGAATTCATTAAGAGTTTTTGGATAGGGAAAAGAGCAGGAAAAAGAGAAAAAGAGATTTGAATTTTAGAGAGGTATCTGGTAAGCAGATTATAGGATGAACTGGACGGTAGCAGGGGGATATTAAATAAAATCATAATTGTAAAAGGATTTTGTAAAATGTGAAGTATGACACATGAGTAAAATAGTAATACTTGTTCAGGAAGGAGGAGCAAAAAGAGTGCAAGCTCTGGAGACAGGAAGTGCGATATTTTGAATGGTAAAGAGACTTACTTAATGAGTATAGAATTACCTTAATAAAGAATAATGAGAGAGGTGAAGAAGCTAAATTCTGAAAGTCCACTACTAATTACATTGATAATAGGAAGTCATTCTAAGTTCTTATGCAGGGAGTAACATGATTAAAGCTATGTGTTGAGATATAACTTTCAAAACAGTTAAGAACAAGGAGAAAATCATGATTATGGAGAATTGCTAGTTCTCCTTAGTTAACAAGTCTTGAGATTTTAAGAGACTGTAGGCCAAAGTAATTTTAAGCAAAACACATTAGGAAGGTCAATCTTTTAACGTGAGATCATGGAGATTAAAAAGCCAAACATGAAGGCTTTGAATTAAATACTTATTTGAAGTACCCATATTAATACTGGTCTATCACTGGAATTAATCAATTTTGGTTCTCCTTGAATGACTGAACAAATCATTTTCAATTGCATAGGTCATTTCTGATGAGATAACATTTATTTTTCTAATATTTCGGTGGATATTTCTAATTTAGAGATTTCAGAGACACTAAGAGATTCAAGTAGCACTATGTTCTATGCAGTTGAGGAAAACTCAGGGTTAAAATATTTTGTTACAACTCTAGTTTCTGTTTATTCAGGAAAATTAGTATAGCATTTCCCATACTAGGCTGATTTTTCAAATAAATTATATATTCCTGACTTTAAATCAATTAGTTTGAAACGGAAACATTTCTCTGAACTTTATTTCTTTTTGATATATCATCTTCCACTAATATTTTAATGTTTTTCAGAAATCATGAAGGTTAAAATACAGGGCAAGCACTATCAGAATATAGACTCATCAGAGTCCTATTCCAAAACTAATCAAGAAATTATGTTAGCATTAAGAAGACAGAGGTGGATGTTCAAAGAAAATTACAATATATCCTTTAATTTTTCACAGATAGGATCTGCTTATGAAAACTCAACAAAAATCCCAGAACTACAAATCATATAAAGCAAGGGTGATTTTATAATTTACTAAAGCATCCATGCTTTCTCTAAATAGTGAAGTACCCTGCTACATTTAAAGTTTCATTTACAGGTCTACAGTTATCTGATGGGGATTCTAAAACCAGGGAATCATAAATTTAAATCAATATCAATTAAATAGGAAGAGAATGTTAAGAAAATTTGATTTGTACATGTTCCAATAAACACCTTATTTGTGAAATGAAAAGCATGTCTAACTCAATTTCCAATTACTAAAAGTTTGAAAATGAAATATCCAATTTTCTCATAGAAATGTTGCAAGCCTTATTTTTGACCTTTTCTTTCCAGATATTCAGGAGGTAGAGGGGTATAATGAGAAATTTGGGAGGTCTAGAAACCTGGGCTCTCATTTGGATTTGATATTCACTAGTAACTTGGCCTTAGGCCAGTTACATAATCATTTATACATCTGTGCATGGGATTAATAGTTACCTTATGTGGAGTTAATGTAAGCATTCAACAGTTCTAACATGACTTTAGATTTTACATGATACTTGTATAGATTTATTGAATCAGGTAGGGATAAACCAGTGTAATAAATCCTAAACCTACAGAATAAATCTCTCAAAAGGAAATTATTAACAACCTGTCAAATGAGTTTTTACCATATTCTGCAGGTAGAAACATGTAATGCTTTATTTTTCCACTCTTTTTTGCATTTAAATAAAACAATGGAATAAGTTTCAAAGAGGAGCTGAATTTAGTGAATCATAATATTTTCATATTTCTAGATTATCTCAAATTAAATGACTTAATAATATATGCAGTACAGCATAGTAATGGTAAGAATATAAATTCTGAAGCTGGATTTGATTTCCAGCTTACCAGTTCGTGCATGCAGACAAATTACTTAGCCTCATTTTGCCTCAATTTCTCTATCTGTTAATATGTTTAATAATAATACTTACTTGATAGAGATATTGTGAGAATTTAAGAAGATAATATGTTTGAAAAACTAAGAGTAGTACTTGGCACTAAACAGTCAACACACCTTGTTATTATGTAAAGAAGGTAACATTTTGTCTGTAGTGAACTGTTTTAGTTAGAGCTTATTATTATTACCATAAGCATTAGAATTAGCATCATTATTACTGATTTCTACCCAAAAGAGAAAGGAGGATGAGAGGGAAATTGATGCTTTTTTTTTTTATGTAAACTGTTAATATGGAGTTGATGATGAAAGAATTTTTATAATATCATTATCATAGAGTATACTTGATGCTATCTGAATTATTATTCTTGATATTTAAGATATTTATTATTCAAATTGGATTACAAATTAAATAATTATCTTCTTGAATAGCATTCTTTTAAAAACAAGAAATTTCTGCATTTCTATGATAGTAAAATGAGCTGAGGTTTTAAAAACTTGACCTGAGATAGGGAAAAACTTAAAATACAAAGGATTAATTAATAGTCATAAAGAACAAACGTAATTGGATAAACACACACATATATAAATATTTTATTTTTACTAATAGACTTTAAGTAATATGATGTCAGGAACAAGATCTGTCTTGTTCATGGAGCTATCTCCAGGGCTCAAGAGTAGCAAATAGTCACTCAGTAAACATTTCTTGACCGTGTTAGGTCCAAACAGTAAGAAGTTTCAATCATTCATCAATAGTTCTTTATTGAATCTCTGATGTGTTTGTGAATCTCTATTACCATGAGTTACTCATTAATGATGATATTGTATATAAAATATACATATATTAATTAATTGCTAACATTTGTCAAGTACTTCTTTGCTGCATACTGTTGTAATTTAAATTTTTTCTGTAATCTAATCCCTACCACAATGCTATCAGATACTTGATTCTATTTGTTTGATGGGAAAATCAAAGCACAAATAAGTTAATTTTTATTGCCATGGTCACTAAATTAGTAAATGATAAAGCTGAGAGTGAACCACAATCTCATTAATTTATTGAGCTATAAATTAGGGGCTGAACAAAAAAAGAATAAAAAGTAACTAAAACTTGACATTATTTCTTTTTCATTATTTATATACTTTAAAATAATTTTCAGAAATATGTACTACCTTCCTTTAATTATGGTTCTGATTACGTTTAGACTACATTTGATGATTCAGTTTTATTAGGACAAGTCAGATAAAGCCTAGCAGAGAATTATTTGTACACTCCTCATCTCATTAAATTATGCTTGGGATAATTATACTTGGGATGTATTTCTTTTTCTTTTTTCTTTTGGGGATTGAACCCAGGACCTTGTACATGGGAAGCAGGTGCTCAACCACTTGAGCTACATCCACTCCCCAAGAGGATATCTTTCTGAGTGGAAAAAATTGCTGGCATCACTAGAAATACCCTTTTAAATGCTAAAGTTAGGTTACTTCAGTTTCTTAGAGGGATGAACCTCTTTGGTAGGAAGATGATAAGCTTCAATTTCCTCTCCTATAAAAATGGGAGGCCCAAAGAGTACCTATCTCATAGCGTTAATTTGAGAATTACATAGTAAACAATCTGGAATTTTAAGATTTATTTTGTATCTGTTTTCACAATTGGACGCTGTGGAAGAATATGTCATAGTCATCTTTCTGTGCTACTGTCCAAGCAATCCTGCGACTAGACACATTTCTTAACTGAATGAAGTTATTTTTCCCAATAAATAATACAAAAATAAAAACCAGAAATAGACTACAATTATAACAATGTAGAAAAATGAGACCTTTTGTGTATAAATTTACTGAATAATATCCATTAAAATCATTAACTCTCATTACCTAATTATATGCATTAAGAAGTTCAAATATTACATTATTTAGAGTACATGTTTTATATCACTTCAAATTATTTCAAAAACAAGTATATTAATTTCAATATGATAACAAGTCTGGATAAATATCAATGTGCTATTAGTATATATTTGATAAAGATTTTTAATTTAAATTTGAATTGAAAATTAAGTTATTTTTTGTTTTAGATTAATAGGTGATTTATAAGGAAAGCTAAGATTTATCCTTTAAGATTTATCTAATTATGGTATCTTAATCCTATTTTCCAGTACACCATATTTAGTTGATGAACCTAAGTTAATTCTGTGTCTCATTAATTATTTATTTTATTCAGCATTCTGATTTTGTTTTGTTTTGGTAATAATATATGATAGGGAACTTCTTTCTCTATACATGTGAACTCTTTAATTATTCATATTCAAAATATATATTACAAAATGCAAAGAAGGATTACAGCATCTTGACTGCTACAAAACTATTTGGTTATCTGTGAAATTTATACCTCTTTATAGCTTTCTATCTCTGAAATAATCTTTCTAAAATTCACTATCCAATAGATTAAGACACTTTAGAACTGTTAGGTTTTTGGAAACCTTTTTCTGTCTAGTTTATGTAGCCTGATACATGATTCAGGATTTTTCTACCAAACAATATGAATTTATACACATTTTTCAACTTTGTTTAATGTATGGATGAGAGCAAAACAATGGTTGTTTATGCATTTTCTACTTCACATTACCAAAGCTATTAGCTGGGAAAATTGTAAATATGTTATCAAAACTTCCATGCACCCAGCCTAACAGTTTTTTTAATTGCTTGAGAATTGATGAGAACATATTTTACATAAATTATTTGGCAAATTAATTAAAATGTATTAAAATATGTATAAACTAAAAGGGTCATAATGCCAATTTTTTTGGTACTGTCTGAGATCCATTAGGAAAGGGGATTCTTGCATGTCACAAATTCAAGTCAACTGCTGAATCAATGTAACACTCATGTCATTATTAATAACTCCTGAAAAGATACAGCAAACTTTAATGTAATATGGCATTAATTCATATTTTAATTCAGATTTTTCAAAAAGTCAAATAGGTATCAACTTTTAAATCATATTTCAAATTAATATAGAATAATAATAACATTGGCTATTTATGAATATAAAATATTTCTATTCATTTATAAATTTCAAACATTAATTTTAAATATAGAAGATATACATTTAAATGAGAGAAACATTTCAAATTGGAATACACTTCTCTGCCTATAGGATAATGAAATATAATATTAATTATTCATTTTAACAAAATTACTAAATAAATATTCCATTAAACTAAAACCAATGATAAATTCTTGACTTCTGATATATGATTAACAAACTAAGTTTTGTAGCCTAACATTCTCAAGCTAAGCTTCAAAAAATTATTGGCATAAAACTATATGTTATGAAGAACTAAATCTTAAATTGAGGTAAATTAATGAGTCATGCAATTAAAGACAAGGTTAACATGAGACAAAATAATATTAATTATTTATTACAGCACTAATATTCTTAACAATATATGCCATGAAGTGCTTGCTGCCTGAATATATTTGAATGTCACTGTCATGATGAGATGGTTTACAATTATGTTATCATAGAAATTATTTTATCCCCCTAAATAAAACCAAATTTATTTAATGTAACTCTCCATTACCTATTTGCAATAACCTAAACCAATAATTACACTTCCAGTCTCATGCTCCTCTCTCTTTCCATTCATTACTTTTCTCAAATATAATCCTGGCCAGATCACTTTGGTGTGTGAAACAATGCATAGCCAACAAAATAAAATCCAAACTCTTACCAGTATTAAAAATCCTTTTAGGATCTTGCCTTTGTCTAGTTCTCCATCCTCGCCTCCTGATATGCATCTTTCAGACATTGTGCTCCAGTAATAGTGTGTTAGTATTAATTTACTCCAAATCATGCTATTGTTTTATACCTCTATGTCTTGCATCCTTATCTTAGAAACCCCCTCTTCCTTAGCCTGCCTAATGAACTCTTGCTTATTTAAAAAGTCGCTCAAGTGTTGCCTTCTCCATAAAGTTTTGCCTGACTCTCCAGAAATAATGTGGATCATTTTGCTCTTTAGTACTTTTCAAATGCATTTATTGTTTCCTTGATCAAGTAGGGGTACATTTTCAAGACACAGAGTGTTTTATAAGGTTTTTTAAAAATTTTGAATTATTTATTTTGTAACTGAAAAGAGTAGTACAGTACTTATCATAAAGTAGACAATCAACAAATGCATAATGAATGACAACATGAAATTAAAAGGACTCCTTGTCCATTCCATACCCATTGTAAGTTTGGTTTAATACAGAACATGATTTTAAAGGATTAATTCAATATTGTTTAATGTGACAGTGGTATTTTCCTAAAGCTATTTTTGGACAAATTAATGGTATCTAAGATTTGCCTCAAAATATTTCATCAAGGATAAAAAATGTCTGTGCTTATGGCACATGTGATTGGCAAAACACTGATAATTTGGAAGCCCAAAAATGGACACATGGAGATTCACATGGTATCCTTGCATGTATTCTTTGTGACCTAAACTCTTAGAATTGTTTTGAAGTAAAAAGCAACTTAAGACACTTGAATTAATGTTCACTTTAGGGCTCTAAAAACAACTATAATTCAGTGGTGAAATTCCTTTAGTTTTGGTTCAGTTTGGGAAGAACCCATGGCATCTCTAACCCTTAGCAACCCTGGCATATGATACACACAGTGTGTTTGTATAAAACAAGGAAATGAATTCACTAATCAATAACTATTCAGACTTAGTCTTTCTGTGTCTTAGATCTCCACTCACAGAATTTGCCTTGTCTACATTAAAATATTCTTAAAGATGCAACAAAGGAGTTAGTGGATTTAGTATGCCTTATAAACTTTACTTTATTCAATAATATAATAAGCAAGCTTTTGAAAGAAGTATATCTTATTCATCTTTTTATCAGTCCATTTGCCTATAGTACAATGACGTGTATATAGTTGAACCTCAGATGTTTGTTTACTGTAAGTCTCAAATGATTTCTCTAGACTAAACAAACTCACTATTTCTTCTTTTCTATCTGAAGATGTAATCAACATAAAAATGTCATAAACCATCAATAGAGATCACTCTCTGTCTTCCTGACACTTACAGAAACACTGAAAAATGTTGTCTTCTATCCACAAAGCTATTTTACTATGTGTCCTTAACCATTTATTTGTAAGCAAAGCATTGGTTAAGGAGTAATTGCCCTGTGAAAATAATAGTTTTAGAAAACTGCCCATGATTTTTATTTTGAAACAACTATAATTTACAAAACAGATGTGAGAAAATGCTACAAAGAAATTATATTATGGTATTATGTAATACCAATCCTACTAGAGTAGAAAGGATGCAAAATATATTATTTTATCCTAGATTTTGTTATACCATATTTTCTGGAAAGTGAGTCTTGATTGCAATCCCATAATTTGTTCTTTTATCATCAAATGCAATATGATGTATATTCTTCCTTTATTTGATTTCGCTACCCTTGACAGATAAGTAAGAATATGACATGGACTTAGTAATTCCACAAATACTTACTAGGAGCCTGTAATGAGCTTACATGAGCAAGGCACTACGGGGCCTACAGAGGAAATATATGTCAAGCTCTTGATCCAAAAGAGTTTACATGCTAATGGGTGAAATAAAAGATAAACGAAACAAAAAAAAAAAAAAAAAGGAAGTAAGTACCAAACTGTATTGCAGGTATTATAGGGGTTACATGATTTCCTGGGAAAGAGATCAATATTCCAAGGAACATTAAATTAAACTTAAAATTGGTATTGAAGTTTAAATTGGATTGAGTGTAAGCAGGGAAAAAGAGGAAAGAGAAGTATTTCCATGCAAAAAAGAAAAGTTAAGGAAAAGATGACAAACTAAGTTGCCTGGAAAGAGCCAAATTTATTCTCATAACTTCCTCAATAAATGCAAAGCACCTATTATTTTTCACATGAGTTCTTTTTGTTACAAAGTTTCTGAATCTCCCACACAATGTTTGGATGATGTGTATTAATATCTTATCATTAATAACAAAAACTTGCCTTTTAATACTCTTACATTTGTAACTAATTACTTTTTCCCCTACCTGGTAAGATGAAAATTATTTTTAAACCTTAACATATGAATGCATAATGTGGCACGCAGACAAAGAGAAAGAGTAACTTGTTAGAAAAAAATGACTGGAAGTGTAGCTGCTATTTTGTTTAATTAGAGAAAATGGATACAAATCCCTACCTTCAAGCAATAAATAACATATTCTAAAATAAATATGCAAAACAAGTCACTAAAGACTACATACTCTCTTGTTTGCCATTGTGCCTAAAGATACAGCATACATGGCATAAAATATTATTTAATAATCTTGGAGTCCTTGTAATTCCTTCATACATTAGAGAGCTTTGAAAGAGAATGATACATTTAACTGTGAAATTTCTTTATTTTGTCCATTTATATAAGACCTTTACAGTGATTACATGTGCTTCTTTTGACATAATTAACATCTCAGCCACTGAAATACATTCAATGCAATACAGAAACCAAGAAGAATGTGATTTTTCCTGCCAGCAGCATTGTGCAATAGGGCCATATCTACACAGCCTAAACAGCAAACTCCCACTGGGAAATAGCAACCTACCCATTATGGAGAAGACATTATTTTTCAAGATGATCTGCTCCATGTACTGCTACCCAGCATGTCATCCATAACTCTCCAGATAAATTGAAGGGACTGAAAGATTTATTAACTCATGAATTCTTTTCTTGTAGGGAACCCCAACTGAATTCACCAGAGGGTTTCCTTTACCTATGTGAGGATCCTTTGGCAAAATAGAAATTTTGTGGGGAGAGTAATGGGACATTAAAGCCGACTCCTATTTACTAGAAATTCCCTTGCGAATGTACATGTGAAAGAATAGCCTAGGTCTATTTATATCTTGCTAGGTTGTATTATATCTTCAAAGGGTTTATTAGGTATTGCTGACCACTATAACTTTTCTTCACCAGTTTTACATTGATTTTTGATGCAAGGGATTATTTTAAACAAAAGGATCTTTATGCATTTTGTAGATCTTCTTCCAATAACTTACAGGAACTAGACTAGTATAGCAATCTAAAAATATGTAATAAACATGCTGTTTTTATACCACTAAACTATATATTAGAAAACAACACAAAAAGAAAAGATAAACAAAAAATGCAAACTATTTTGTTTGAATGATTTCATTATATCCATACAATGAAAGATTTTTTCTTACAATATTTCTTAAAAGCAATTTTCCATTGTACTAAACAATAGATTCCTCTAAAAACTGATCAGGGAAGAGAGTTTTATTAAGGAAAATTTCAGCATATCACTTTTGGTTATGCAGATTTCATGGCGTTTTGGCTTCAGATAACTGACTTTGTAAGTACAAAAGCACATTTTTTCATAAAACATATTTAATTTGAATGTTCCCAAAGCCTCAATTAAATTAAATAATGTGCAACCCAAACTGTTACAGGTTTATTAGGAAAGTCAGTGAATTTATTCAAGAAGTTCTATTTTATTCCACTGTGGTCTTATGTCAAGTTCCTCTAAGAACTCAAAAAACAGTTCAAATATTGGTATACCAAGCTTTAATACCAATCCTTGGATTTCAGAAACTCAAGCCCCACTTACCAATTCTGGTGCATGTGTATAACACATTTGTTAATTTTTCTTCTTCTATAATTAAGTTCTATTAATTGGATGCTATACTTTATGTAATAATTTACTTAAAGCTTCAGAGAATGTGAGGAGTGTGTATGGGTGTATATTCATGCACATGTGTGAGAGAGAAAGAGAGAGAGAGGGAGAAAGAGAGAGAAACAGAGAGAGATAGCACTCCCTGAAAATAGTAAAGGGTCTATCTGATAACCTTACACAATCCAGTTGAAACTTCTCATTGTAAATGGTCACATTTAGAGCAAGGTGAAATTTTCTAAGTTTAGAAAGCAATGAAATTGCCAATGAATTGGTGTTGCCTATCAAGGAGGGGTACATATTTTCAGGTCATTTTGTGTGTGTTTGAATGTCTATCTTATTTTCTTATGTTTTGTTTTAACTTAAAGGACCTTTTGCTAACTTAGAACAAAATTTTTAGTTTGACAAATGGAAATATTGGGAAAGGATCAAGTCGGTGCATAAGCTCTTATAGACTAGCAGATGTGGAAATGGTTTTAATGATCTAATATTTCAGCATCTAATAGTGATCTAATAATAAGTGTTTTAGCTTTGTATACAATGCTGAATTTGTTAGGCAGTGTTTTTTGTTCAAGATATTGTGCTATAAATGCTCCACCGCCGTAACCATCATCTCTTCCTCATTGTCAACACAGAATCTCTAATAGTTCCATTTTCTCTTGACCTCTTTTGAAAATACTGGAAGAATTCAAAAGTTCATGTTAGGTTGCTGTAGGGACTCTCTAGGAAATCCTTCCATCTCATTAGGCTAGATGCCCAGAAGTTCTGATGGAAAAGTCATACCATGAATATCAGTAAAGAATCAGAATACCTTTATGGAGTGACAATATGCCTGAAGAAGGATTAAATAATAAATCAACACTCATTTTCACTTCAATATATTATAATTTCTGCCATATGTTGAGACATTGCCAAGTATGGGTCTTTTCCATTCAACTACAGGAGAACAGAGCATGAAGAAAGACACAAGAAAATAAGCTCTGTATAAGAAAGGATTCATACAGGGCAAGATAAATACGGGAATGTTTTGTTACAAAAAGAAGTGGAAATGAGATGGCTGCAAGAGATTTCAGAGGCATTTCTAATTGAACGGCTCTGACAAAGTACAGAAAAAAATTAATTCAACATACGCCTTTAAAAATGGCAATTAGATTTCTGGATATGTCTGGGAAGAGCAATAGTTTCAACATCAAGCATAATGAATGTGGACTGAATCCATGACATTGAAATGGAGATTTCAGGCAATTGGGACTGGATTTTGGATATGATGTTGGAAGAAAAGGTAATCAGCAAAGAGACAGTAGCTAAAGCTGAAATGCAAGTTTTGTTTTGTTTTTAAAGAGTCTTGAACAATAGAATGATTTAAAGAAACTCCATCATCTTACAGATGAAAAATTGAAAACTGCTGTGGTTAATAATTATTTTCCTAAGGGCACAAGAATGAATTTCCTAAAGCAGAGGTGAATGACATTATTTAACAATATCTGGCACTGATCATATTCTCTCACACTCAAATTCTAAACATTCTCCTTGGTCAACCTCAAATCTCACCTGATGCTAGCATAACACTTTTCTGTTTCTATATCACATTTAATTCCCTTTCTCCGGGTTTAATTATTACGTATTTTCTTTATAGTGTGTGTGATATGCATTCATATATCCATGGATAATACAAGTACTACATATCAAAGATATACACCCATTGCTACAAAGATAACACACCACTGCTACAAATCAAATTGTCCTCTAATGGGCAATATCTTTATTACTTTTCCTTATCCTAAGAGAATTGTACATATTTGGGTACTTTCAACAAATACTTGCAAAAAGGATGAAATGAATGAAGGAGGAACATAGCTGACTTTCAAGTCTTCAAGGTAAAGTTCTAAAAGTTTTTGTTCTTTTAAAAATGATACATTGGTTCCTCCTTCATGTATACATCAAGAAAAAGCATTTATTTAACATATGTTTCAACATTTTTTAACAGCCTGCAAAATGTTGATACATTTTATATAAAGTGCTTTGTCTTTTTCTTTCCAACTATATTCCTTCTTTGTTTAAAAAAAAATTCATCTCTTCCATTATATTTCTAGCTGAATCTTTCCAGAAGTTTTCAGTCATTCCTATTACTTCAGATAACCCCTTAAAAGTATCTAACTCCATAGATGTAGTACATGTCTATTAATACTTTAATAAGCTTTTTGTGTTTTACCCATTATCCCCATTAGGTTTTCTATTTCCTCAAATGCTCAGAAAATTTTTCATTCTGTTAATCTTTAAATTCTAAATCATTATGGTCCCTCACAATTAGTATCCCCTAAAATGAAGTTGAAGCCTTATGAAAAATAAACCTGTGAGCACGTTCATTTTGACTGGGATGAACAGGAATTAAATGTTCCTCTTGTGTACTAATATAACATGCACATCATTATTAATAAAATTTCATTTAGAGTTGGAGTATTTTATTTAACTTACAAATTATTTGAATAAAATATTAAAAAGCATGATTGGTAATCATGTTCAAAATCATGAAAACCAATTATTTTATTTCCAGCAACCTGAAAAGATAGCTAACACAGATAACACATATTAGGTCCTGAATATATATTTACTGAATGAATGAATGAATGAATGAATAGCTGCCCAGAATACAATATATAATCAGGAAATTATCTTCAATTACTTTGAGTATTGATACTCTATGTCCCATGAATGGCAATCAAGATTTTCTCACTTAAAAACACATATTAATTTTAAAGCATTAATGCTTTCAACAAAATTCTGCAAATATTTCTTATATTAAATTAATTCTTAAATTAAATAACAGTTAACATGATACTGTAGACCAATCCAGAAGCTTGTATGCTGGATTTTATATGGTAATTTGGCAATAACATGAACTACATAAAACAGAAAATCTCTGAACAATTTATTAATAAAAATAGAAATTGGAATCCAATCACTGGAAAACATTTATTGTATATGACAACGTACAGAATCTATTTTGTTTATATCTACACTGTCACCAAAATATTAAGTTTTAGTAACTTGCAGTTTAGGTTCACAATTGAGCATGCATTGCACATACTGAATAGATTTTCACCTTCTGACTGAAGAGTATTCACCAGATGATAATTAGTATCTGTTAAGTGCTCTTCATACTAACATGATATCACCAAGAAATATCACAAAAGTGTTGACACAATGCTCATCCAGCTGGAGATTCCAAACAAGTCTGTTTTCACTGCCATTTACAGCAAATTGTAATCTGCACCAGCTGGCCAGATCCTTTTCCTCTACCACGCTCTCAACAGAAGAGAACAAGAATGTGCTTTTTGTTTGTTTATCTAGTTTATCTACTTTAAATTGATGTGGATGTAGAAAATACACATTTGAAATTAAAATTGAATTATGAATTATAACTACTCTACCCATGTAACTTCATTACTTTATACTTATCAAACATAATTTGTTTCCTAACATCAATTTCATTATTGCAGATGAGAAGAGGAAAAGAAAATCAATGAGCTAAATTTTATGTAAAAGCTAGAATATGTATCTGTGCATAAACAAGGTTTTTAAGTTTTCTTTGATGTTCATTTATAGATTTTGTTTATCTAATTAGAAAGATAATACAGCTTACCTATAAACCTTTGAATTTATGTAAAATGATAAATAAAAATGGAATGTGCATATACAATTAATGTAATCAAGTGGTTAACAGAATAGGTTCTGGAGCAAGTCTGATTCAAATGCAAATTATGACCTATGATTTAACTTTTTCATCTGTTGTTTTGTTTTGTTTTGACCAAACAGTTAAGAATTGTTACCTTACAAGGTTGGGAGACGACTGAATACAAAAGTAAATATATGTGTAAATTAATGTATACTGTTCCTGGAAAACAGTAAGCTACTTTAAAAAGGGTAACTGTTACAATCATACTTATTTTTATAGAAATATTTATAAAAATATACATATATAACACCTTATTTGTGTCTCCTCTCTCCCATATTCCCCTCCTCCATATATTTTGAAATCTATATATTTTTCCATCTTTTTTTTTCTTTAAGTAGCAGTTTTTCTATTGTGAATAAATTGAAAGGGTGAAAAGGGGAAGGTAACTTAGTGTCCACATCTTCTGAAGTTTCTCTCTTTCTTACTCACTGGTTTGGGGTGCTATATTGTTATCTCCCCAGTCCTAAGAGATATTTAACTGTATTCTGAGGTTACAAAAGTTAACTGATCCTTATTCCCTTAGAATCAAACTTGTGAAGATCAGATACCTTAAATTCACAAACAATGAAAATTCAAATGTTACATATTTAAGGATCCTTTACCCAGTTAAGTCATTGAACTCTTTTGGCAAAGAGGGAAAAAAGTATATTTTTGTCATTGTATTATTGTAAAGATGAGGTAAAAAGCTTCAAAGATCCTGAGTTGAAGATGGCAATAGGCCACTAAAAGATATTCGCCGATATTTTCAACACTTTCCAAATCACCATTCATGCCGGTTTTCTTAACCTGGAATCCATAAACCAAGGCTCATTGAGCTATGACTCAGTGGTTCTCAACTGGGTCCAATCTGGCCACCAGGAGTCATTTGTTATCATCTGCTGACATTTTTGGTTGTCATAACTGCAGTGGGGGAATGCTACTGGCACCTAGTGGTCAGAGGCCAAAGATACTGCAAAACATCCTGCAATGCATAGTATGGTGCCCACAAAAAAGAATTATCCAGCCTAAAATATCAATAGTATTAAGATTAAGAAATTCTGGAATGGGCTTGTAGACATCCATTATGGCAATATAATTGCAATTTTGTATGTGTGTTTCAGTCTTCAACAACATCCACCCTCAGGGCCTTCATTTTCATTAAGATTATTAAGAGCAAATATGGCCCCAAAATGTTTACTTACCAGTGATTTATAGTGACGATAACAGTGGAAAACAGGGTGAAGAGAAAGAAGAGACTAATTCTATACAAATAAGCTATGGGCATTTATGGAATAAAATTAGCTATAACCCTGAAGCCCAGAGGGCAATTATGTGATCAAATTATTAAAATAATATGTTTGTAATGAATATAATGCAAATATACAGAATATAAGCTCTTAGCTATTTTGGAACTCTAAAATAAATTTAAAAATGATAATGAGTACCAAAAAATTAGCCTATAATTGGAAGATAAGCTAATATAATAAATTCTAAATGCACTAATAAGTATTTTCAAACACAAAATTTCACCTATCACTCTTTAGTTTCACCAAACGAACAATACATTTGGAGCAAAGTTGCAGTTCTCTTTCTAAATAGCCACATAACCGTGCTTATTTTATCTCTCTTATTTTACAATTCTCCCTACATAGCTCATTGAGCTATATTCCAAGGATCACATGGAAGAGTAAATCATGAAAGTTCTTTGAAAAGTGCACTTCAATATAATGTTTTTCTACAGACTTCAAATCCATTTCTTATGCATTTTAAACTGCTTTTCTTTTTCCTGTTTGCATCATGTGAGCTGAACTATAGAAAGACCAAATAAATGGTTTTATGACTAAGCCTAAACAAACCAAATTTTCCAATGCAGGACATGTCAGCATTTACTGAGCCAATGACATTGTATTAAAAATAAGGTACTATGGATTGTAATTCAAATCAGTACAATTCGAGTTCAACTTAATTCAGGCACTGTCCTAGGTGTTGATAATACAACTGGAAAACAGCCAGCTTCACAAAGAAAGATTTAAGAGCTGAAGTTAAAATGGGTATAAGTACAGAGAGAACCTAAAGGGAATAATCCCTTCATACAACTAATTGGTCTCCTCTTCTCCTTTAATAAATTGATACATATTTAATTTCCTCAAACTCCCCTATTCCTGCAGACATTCAGCCAAAACATGCCTCCTTGTGGCTACGACAAATTTTTAAATTTTTGTTAATTTTTTGGTTCATCAAGGCATCACCTAAATTAGGATAGTGTTTGTGACAGTTTGAGATTATTTTATGAATCTCAAAAAGAGAAAGATTATGTTTTTAAACTAATTTACTCCTGTGGGTATGAGACCCTTTGTGTTAAATTCAGTTGAAGGTCCTTTGATTTGAATACTTGATGCCTTTAGGGCTTTTGATTGGACTACTTCAGTGAGGCGTGATTCATGTTGAGTCTCTACCCTCTTGCTGAGTCTGATAAAATCTGACACACAGACACAGGAAAAGGAAGCCACTATTTTTGATCCTGTCATGTGAGAAAGAACTAAAGGCCTATTTAAGCACCAAGCCCCCAAGAGGCTGGGCCCACAGAGCAGCTCAAGGGGAGAAGATGGTGAGCCTGGAAGGGAAGACTGAGATCTCTGCAGAAATCAGCAGCCATCTTGCTTTGCCACTTGCCTGGACAACTGAATCAACAGTAGCTGACTTAGGTGAGATAGCCCTCCTATGGTGTCTCCTTGTACTTTTCATGGCCTTGGAACTGTAGCTTTTACCCCAAATAAATCCCCTTTATAAAAGCCAATCCATTTCTGGTACTTTGCAACAGCAGCCCTTTGGCCAACTAAAACAGTATTCTTTTTAAATATTTAGAGACAGGATCTCAAAACTAGAGATAGATTGTTAGCTCATCTAGACCAAAAAGGAGAAATTTTTACTATCCCATTGTATTCCACAGCAACATTGTGCAGTTTCCGAATATATCAAACCTATCAGGAAAAGGGAGCTTATGCGGAGAGAGAACAGAACTCGTTATATCCTTCTAAAGGGTAAGTATCACGTCTATTAATTGGCTCATAAATGTTCTTTGAAAATAATGAGGTAAAAATAAAATTATTCTTGTATGTAGTTCTATCTCAGGCAAAATTGGAATGCAAGCAAATTTTCTCTTTTGTTATCTCTCACCTTCTCATTGTTAATTATTACTCAGTTCTTAGTACTAATTCCTCCCATTTTTTACCATATGATTTTTATATTTGCACATTTGTTTCTTTTTTCCTGCTTTAAAAGGATTTTCTTAAATAATTAGCTATAATATTAAGCTAAAATAATAACACCAACAACCTAACAATTGCTTACTATGTGCCATGTACTGTACTAGTGCTTTATATAAATTTGCTTTTTTGATCACAGTAACCCTATGAAATATTGATTCATCCCCATGTTATAAAGACACTAATTTTGAGAGAATAAATGAACTTCCTGTTGTCTCAACAGCTAGGAAGTGAAAGAATGCAGGCTGACCTGTCTTTGAAATTTGAGAGCTTAAAAACTACATTGCCACCAAAGGGTATTTATATATTATATTAGTGCCCTTCAGAAACCAAGATTTGACTTTCTAATGGTAGGTCCAATTGTTCTGAAGAATATTTTTGAACAGGAACTACTTTCTCATTCCTTAAATTATATAAGTTATTTTAGCAACCAACATATAATAATTTACAAAAATTAACTAAGCATTTGCTAGGAGCCTGGCACTATTTTAAGGAATTCAAAATTTTTATATAAATAAGTCCTCATAACAACTCTATAAATTATGTATTTTTTGTCTCAACTTTACAGATCAGGGAATAGGTATTGGGCAGTGTATTAGTCAGCCAAAGGGGTGCTGATGCAAAATACCAGAAATCAGTTGGTTTTATAAAAGGTATTTATTTGGGGTAGAAGCTTACAGTTACCAGGCCATAAAGTATAAGTTACTTCCCTCACCAAAGTCTATTGCCATGTGTTGGCGCAAGATGGCTGCCGACGTCTGCCTAGATTTCAGGCTTCTTTGGTTCCTCTCTTCCTGGGGCTCCATTTCTCTCCAGGTTCAGCTGCTGTGCTCTTTCTCCACAAGTCCAGCTGTAGACTATCAGGTGAATGGCTTGTCTCTTCCCAGGGCCTTCTCTCCTTCCTCTGTGTGCTTAAATCCCCAGGCTTCAGCATTAAAACTCCAAACTCCCTTCTCTGCAGTGTGGTATCTCTATGAGTGGACGGAGATGCAACGTTCTACTGACATGGCCCAATCAAAGCCTTAATCATTATTTAATCAAGTAAAAGTAAAACCTCTGAGTCCAATACACTCTAATATGCCCAGAGGAAAAGACCAGTTTACAAACATAATCCAATATTACTTTCTGGAATTCATCAATAATATCAAACTGCTACAGGCAGTTAAGCAATTTGTCCAAAGATACACTTAGGTGGGAGCAAAGCTCTGATTAAAACCAAAGCAAGGTGACTCTAGAGGTGACACTAAACATCAATATATTCCACTGTTAGCTTGTCAGATATTCCTCATAGTGACTAACCTGCCCCAATGAAATGTACTGTGGATGAAATATACATAAATAGTTGTTCAAATTAATACACAATATTTTTTAATGAACTCCAAATGGAATTCAATGCAACTACACATTTGATTCAGTATTTTATCAAACAGTAATGGAGCCAACAGTCTTAAAAAAATCTGACATTTACATGCAGTTTGAGTAATTATATCCCTTTCTAATAAGTTAAAGAATTATAAAAATAGTTGAGGGCAAAATGAAATCGAAAAATTTCTTATGGAATTTTTGAAAATAAATTTTAGCAGAAGTTCATAAAATGTTTGTCTATTTCAACACAAATCTTTCTGAAAGATTCCAGGTATAGTTATAAGATTTTGACTTTTGTTTGTGTCATGCAGTGAGATGTATTTTTAGAAGGATCACAAATAAACATATTATGAAAATATTTGAATATTCAGATGGAAGAAAACTCATGTTTTATAGCAATGTCAAAAGCAGATAAAGAGTAGTCACAATTAATACTAGTCTAAATAGATGGCTATAGAATAAAGTGACATTATGTTTCTACTACTAGAAATATACCGCTATTTCCACTAGCCATTTATACATTTACATTTGCTATCATTTAACTTCATAGTCTATTTGGAAACCATGGCCCTACCATAATGTGTTATAAATATTCTTCATTCTCTCATTTTTAAAATAAAAGTCTAATAGCCAAACCTTCTAATGTATGTATAAGTGTGTGTTTCTCAAACTATGTTACACAGAATATTGGTTTGAAGAGCTATCCCTCAGAAAAAATATCCAAGATCAAAATAATTTTGATAAAACTACACGTTTAGTAAAATGAATATTTAACATTGTCATGTTAAATGCTCAGAGAAGCCCTGCAATTAAAAAAATATATTTATTTCTAACACTTCCCTCAGTGTGAACACTCACTGAGCACCAACTGTGGTTCAGGTACTGCTTTGGCCCTGGGGATAAAGTTTGCCACAGGACATGTGAGGTCTTCATCCTTGCATGAGTCCTTATCCTTACAATGAACACATCAGTATGAAAGACCATTTCAGATACGGAAAATGGGCATGGCTTAAAGCTTAACTACGAGTCTACCATAGATTGGGCAGTTAGGACAGACTCTTTGAGATGTTTCCTTTAAGCTGGGACCTAAATGACAAGAAAGATGTGAGAACAATATCTCCCTTACCTACCACAATATTGGCAAAAACACTTTGTGCAATATTATATGTGAAAATAACAGAGACTATAAAGAACAAGGTGGTGGGGATGGGTGGAGAGATGTGGCTGTGTTCCCCTGAGTTCTGGCAGTACTGAAAATTTTCCTGAAGTAAAAGCTGAAATAACATTGGCGTCTTTTGTAGCCTAGGGAGACATTCAGGTGGAACACCCTGGTGCAATACTATGCGTTAGTGTCCTTCCTTATTAGAGACCATGTTTTCTTCTCAGGTTGTTTTCCTATCGTGATTGACTTACCTGACCAACTATAAGTTCCGTGAGGACTGGGTTGTTTGTTTTTTTTTCTTCTTGGTATTCAGATAGATACCAAGCACACAGAATAATGCTTATCATGTATTAAATGCTCAAAAAATTAGTTGTATTAATGGATAGATCATGATTACTAGCCTACCAAAAGAGCAAGAGACATACCATATCTTCTATCCTTTATAAATATCAATTGCCAAGTATCATTTTAACTCCTACCCATGAATGTGTAATAAAGAGTATATGCTTCACTAGTCAGGGGTGTATTATTTGAGGACATTAGTTTTCTAAGCCCCTCCCTCCCACACACACACACACACATACAGCATCTTTATTTTAGAAACTTCTTTTAAAATAATATGAAGATTATGCCAGTCAATCAAAAAGTAATTTCATATATGCATACCTTAAATATGTTATTTTCACTTAAGAATATAAATGTATTTTCATATACCAGTCCTAAAAGGACAAAAGTCTTTTCTTAACAAATATGACTAATGACTAAAGTTCCACATTGTCGCTGTATGCCACATAAAACTCCAATTAAGGTTACCAATTTCTGTTCCCAGTTCTTTAAAGTGGAGTAAGAATTTAAAGATATTTGTGAAGCAATCTGAGTGTAGAATATATCCAGATTTTAATTATTTTCCTACAAATATTTTACAGTTAACCCACCTACATCTAGTTAAACATAATTGTTTTCAAGGATTCCCTTTACTGAGTCTTTTCAAAGCATTTAACTTTGTTTCTGTAAAACAAAACTCTTTCTAATCACACTCATGTTTTAATTGACTCTGTTAATCTCAGAATTTAACTGACAAAAAGAGGACTTTCTATTGTATTAACATTGGGTAGATTAGCATTCCTCACAGCACCATTTGGGAAATGCTGACCCAAGTGACCTTCTGTAGTCAGCCAAAAACAAACAAAAAAAGACCCTGATTAGAATTAATAGTTCTCTCTACTTGAATAGTCTCTGATTTAACTATCTCTTCTTAGGTTTTAAATTCCCATGACTCCTATCTTGCCTTCCTACAGTCAGGTACAAACTTTTATCATATTTCATTCACGTACAATATGTGAGGAAATCTCAGTTTTGTAGTGTTGCACAAGAGATTAATATTAAAAACAAAATAATTATAGTTAATGAACTATTGCTGTGTAAGCATATCTTTTTTGCAAAGAATTACCTTTTTGGACTTTTCCCTCCCCAAAATTAAGGGAAATGGAAATATATTGTCTCCGTTGGGCAATTTTCTAAAGAACAAGCATTAATAGATATTCATCCTTTCCTCGTACTTTCTTCTTTGGAGATTGAGAGTAAAGTAAAGAAAGTATCAAAGCAAAAAATAAATAAAAATTTTAAAGGGGGCAATGGTGAAAAAGAATAGCAACACTGTAATAGTAGGAGAAGATTAAGCAGTTTCACTACATCATTCTTTGTCTAATTTTCCTCTACTAATGTGCTTTCTTTTCTTCTTCCATGCTCAATCATTTAATCAAAGGAAATGGATAAAGTATGATTGGGAATTGAGCATACAATGGGAAGATGTAACCCCTGGAGATTAGAGGCATCACTAATTATGGCAGATATATTCAATATGGAGGCTAAATAAAATGAAAAGCTGTTCTATAGCCCCTTGAAAATCATATAACATCTGTAACTTTGAGTACTTCATGTTTGTGTAATCAGTAATAAGAAGAAAATTACATTAAGCAAGGACTCAAACTATCTGAGTTCCAGTCCAGGCTTTGATATTATCAAAACATATCTATTATTTACAACCAAGAAGAGGTCTTTAAGTATCTAAGTCTGTGTTTATTCAATTATAAAATTGGAATTTTACTCCTTGTCTTGCTTCCCTCATAAGCTTTTTAGGATATTTAAATAAGACATCAAATAAAAAGTATACCATTGAAATCATTTCAAAGATATGAAAGAAATATGTTTAAAATTTAATTCACTAATAATGTACTAATATCTTGAATATTACTTTGGTCCGATTATTTACATCTATTATTAAATAGAGGTACTAAAACCTTATTGACAGCTGCATTTAAATACAGAAAAATTAATAAAAGTGATTGAACATATTTTAACTCATGTCATTTTTGCTTTTTCATATTCATTTTCCTACATTTTTACTGTTATTCAAAGTAAAGAATATATATGGAGACCAAATAGTTTTATAGTCATTTTAATTTTTCAAAACATTTATATATTTTTACTATATTTAAATAGATCACTTTGAATGACAGGAAATATAGTCCCTGCTGATGCCCATAAAAAATTTAATAATGAATAGACTCTCTGTTATGAAATAATCATCATTTAAAATGCCTATACTTTATTTCTTCTCAAAAATCTCTCTTCTTGAACAAAAATTTTTTAAAAATGTACCAAAGGCTAATTTTTCTTCATATGGAAAACACATGAACAAGAACTGATTTCTAAATATTTTCATCTTATTTTAAGATTATTTATGTAAATGTAATACATTTATAAGTTCTTATAAAACTCAACTTTTATTTATTCATAAAATAGTTAAATAACTGTACATAATATAGCATTTTCTCTTTAATCAAAAGCTGTAGACTACACCATTGCTACCAATTTATGAATATTTTATATATCAGATTTTTTTTCTCTAGGCTACACTTACTCTAAACTTTTGGACAAACTTTTTTCTTTATGCGTGATTGATCAGAGCTGTTTGGCTGTCTGACCACTAACCTATCTGCTGATGCCAAATGAAAATCATTTACAATAGGTAAATTGGCTCTTTCATTAAGAAACTGTTTTTTTTTTAGACTTTCACCTTAGTTTTGTGTTATTAAATCAATCACTTTCAATATTTCCATTTAATCTTAGAGTACATCAAACTTCCTCTTTTGCATATTTCTTTAAGGAAAATGACTGAGGTGCAAACACTACAATTTAATTTAAAAATAAAAAAAATTCTGATCCCAATGTATGTCTCTAATTTACTAAACAATTTAAGTCAGTGCTTAAGAGTAGTTCAAGCTTTCAAGGAAGTGCAGAGCAATCAATCAGTAAACTGTTTACTGAATGTCTCACTGTGTGCCTCAAAATATCTCTAAAATCAAAGTAAGGACTTAAATTTAGGGACTTATCAAAGTAAGTTCTTAAATTGCTAAGGCATAGAATATTAAGTACATGCACTAGGAACCTGAACACACAACATATTTGGAAAACTTCCAATTAGCTGCCTTCCTAATTTTATGAACTTAAAAAGAAGTTTCTTAGAAGGCTACAGAAATCATAGGCATTATTATCATTGCCACAACACAATATTCATCACAACTGCCCCATTCTGATCATCTCTTTGATGGTCCTATCAGATAGGAAATTAATACTTCTTCTCTACTTGTGACATCCTATTTTTAAATCCTTTGTTCAAAAACTAGGAGGAAAAACATTATAGTACGATTCACTCTAGAGTTCAAGTGATTTTATTTAATAAAATATGAAACATCTTATTTTAGATAGCATTACACTTAAAAAGTATAACACATTGCTTAATTCTTGAGATCATCTTTGCTGAGAATATTTCCCATACATTTTACTCTATCATCATAATATTACTATTACTGACATGAACATTTTCTAGAAGTATAGCAGTGTTATTTATCAGGGGGAAAAAATGTTCCCCAGCCTTAGAACTTCAACTGACTGAATGATATAACTCTAAAATGAACATTAAGAAATGAAGATTTAAATATATATTCATCTTAACATATATTACAAATAAGATCTGAGTAAAAATATGTTAACTAATAGCAAATTATATTAAATTAACAAATAATAATACATATATAGAAACAATCTCAAACTAAACATGCAAAGAGAAACTAGATTTTTATAGACTGATTTATTCATTTGGACAAATATTTTTCTACATGCCAAGCCTGTTCTAGGCCTCTACGGATTGAAAGAAATTTAAGGTAATGATTCTGTCTCCACAAAGCCTGTAGTACAATAGTGGTCCTTTATAAAACATTAATATAATAACTAACATTCAAGGAAGAAATTGTTTCTGTTCAAACAAACAAACATATTTTGTTACATGTAAAATTAAACGTTATGTAATTCATTTGGCTTTCAAAGTTGGGAAGTAAATATATTTTTGTGTGAGGGTGTGTATGTATTTCTATTTTTTATTTCATTTCTTAAATTCCCACTATTTGAAGATTCCATTAAAAAATAGCATTGGGCTATTTAGAGGATGAAAAGAATTTGAAAATGATTGATCCTTTTTCAGAAAAGCATTTGATGATAATAAAGTCCTACAAAATAAGGACATTAGAGGAAGAGGTCCTATTTGAAATAAAGAATAATTAATGAGACAAGTTCCTAAAGCATATGAAAAGGTAAATAAGTGCATTACCAGAGAATCTTGATTTTGGTTGCTGTCAGTGGATCTGCTATATTTAAAATATTGAAGATTTATTATTAACATCTATCATAAGAGCTAACTTATATTTATTGTTTGTTTTGTACCAGGCATGATACTAAGGACTTAACAAACTAATTCATTTCGTTTTCATTACTTCTAGGGTAGGTACTAACATTTACCCATTTATCATAAGGAAATTAATCTTAAGAAGGTCATGTGGGATTCCTGATCCAGGGTTTTTGTTGTTCTTTTATGATTCAAAGAAATAAGACACACTCTTGAATAGAGAACTGCAAGTAGGAAAATGCTGATAATTTTGAGGAGTTTTAGGAGGAACTTGAAATTGTACAATATTCTTATGTAGAAGAAGAAAGGTGAATGGGGATTTTAATGTGAATAGAATAAAAATATTAACAAGAATTTATATTGTACTGATTTCCCCATATAAACATATGAATGGGTTATGTTACCTATGATTATGTGTATCAAATATGTCTAGAATTTTTAGAATGCCCAAGAAAAGTCAGAAAATCAGCTCTCCAATTACTGAGATTAGAAAGAAGTCTCATCCATTCTATTATGGCGTGGACAGTCAGGATAGTTCAGAAAATGAAGTAGCAAAAGCATGGAAGTGCTATTTCAATGAAGAATTGTTTGCAAAAGAATTTCAAATGTTGTTTGCAGTGTTGATCAAACAGAGCATGAGGTAGTACTTATGAAGTGTTCCTTACACGTTAACTTTCACACAAATAAAAATGTAACTATATTGAGAAAAGTATAGGACTGTAGAAAAAACACTTATTGATGGCAAGAAGATTTTGATGCCAATAGAAGAAATTGTGAGGAAAAAATATACTTATCATGGACATTCAAAATATGCTCATAAATGATAATAATTTAGGGGAAATCCATATTCAAAAAAATTTAATACAATAGAGTATGAAGGTAAAACATCTCAAATGATTCCAAAAAGTAGGAACAAGATGAATAAGATGGTCATCACATGTTCAGATTAACTATATAATTTTAAGAAAGTTGCCTCTAATTAGAAATATTTGAAACTCAAAAGTTATTAGAGAAAAAATAGAATATACCAAGTACAATATGACATATAAAAATTCATTTAACTACATAGTCCTGGCCCTAAGCTATATTTATATTAATGGAAGGAAGAGGAAGGGAGCAGAGAATGGAAACTGACATTGAATGAATACCAACTGTGTGCTGAACACTGCTTCAGGCACATTCAAATCTGTTGTTATTTATATTCATGAGACGTATAGGAATAGCAATCATTATTTCCATTTTACAGGCAAAAAAACTGAGTCTCAGTGAAACCAAAAACGTTCCCGTGGTCATAGAACTAATAGCTGGTGAAGTTAAGATTCAAGCCTAATTTCCTACACTACACAACACTGTTTAAGAATACATGTCGCACTAGAAAGCAAAGTTTGCAATGGAATAGAATTTATCTCATCTAGAACTCATAGAAAGTGAATATGCACTCAATAAACATATTTTGAGAATGGGTGAATATCTGAAAGAACATGTTCACTAAAAGTTTACAGTGTGTAGAAATAAATACCTAAAGAAGAAAGGAAAATAAAAAATCAATTTGTGTATCATAAGTCAATGTCAGTTATATTAGGCAACGTCTCATATTCTTTCTCAGAGTGAAAATGAAATAACATATTATAACATAAATTGATATAATAAATATTATAAAATAGAAAGCTGTAAGAATTCAGAGAAAGTAGAACAAATTGAACTAGAAAGGTCTGAAAAAGTTCATAAATAATATGAGGCAAAATATGGCTTTACATTAGGAAAGCTTTGAATACACAAAGAGGAAAAAATCAACATGAGGGAGAACAATCATGAAATTTATCCTCCTCTTGGATACACAAGTGTAGCAGTTTGATATTATTGATGAATTCCAAAAAGAAATATTGGATTATGTTTGTAAACTGGTCTTTTCCTCTGGGTGTGATTAAATCATGATTAGGGCTTTGATTCAGCCATTGTCAGTAGGATGTTGAGAAAACAACATGGCAGAAAAGTTAGTTAGAGGTTTGAGCTAGAGGCCCGGAAATGAGCACAAAGAGAAGAACAGCTGAGCCTGGAGAGAATTGAGCCCCAGGGAGAGAGACAGAGCCTGACAGTCTACAGCTGGCCTTGTGGAGACAGCAGGGCAGCTGAGCCCAGAAAGAACCAGGCCCCAGGAAGAGAGAAACACAGGAAGCCTGAACTCTTGGCAGATGTCGGCATACATCTTGCTCCAAAACATGGCAACAGACTGTGATGAGGGAAGTAACTTATGCTTTCTGGCCTGGTAACTGTAAGCCTCTACCCCAAATAAATACCCTTATAAAAACCAACAGATTTCTGGTATTTTGCATCAGCATCCCTTTTGGCTAACTAATACAAAACGTAAATTCTTTATAAGTTGGGAATAGCACATTAAGGAAGATTCTTAAATTGCATTCCATCAGACAAAAATCTGTATGTCTAATTTCAATAGTTGTGATTTTGTTCATAGACCGCAAAAAACAACACATAAGACCTTAAGATACCACTGACTGTTTAATGAAACTGGAATCAAAGCATTTTTTACAGGTCCCTAAATTTTTTTTTTTTATCTTCCCATCTATCTTGGACAACAAAGTAATCAACACTCCATGAGGCTTAAGCCCTTTTCAAGGGAGTAAAACAAGGTAATTCAGCTGTTCAGCGTTATATCAGAATTAACTTTCAATGATTCAACTGGGGACTTGAAATACTATATCAAGCAACTGCTGCTTCTCCTTTCTGTTAAGGAGTACAGTATATAAACAGGAAATATTGTGGCTTTTGGGAAAAAAAAATGAACATGGGCTGTGAAGATATACAGGCTTGGAATCAAATTCTGGTCTATGATTTCCTAATTTTATAAACTTCAGCATCTATAAATTAAGTTTTCCTGCTTGTAAAGTAGAAAATTTTAAGTTGTGAGGATTCAACTGGTAACCAATGTATAATGCCTAACTATAAATAGTGTTCAGTAGCTGTTTATTTTTTCTCTCATCTTAACAGTTGCTTGTAATCATTAGGGCAAAATCATTTTTTGGATAAGAGATTTTTTTTTTTTCCCTAGAACACCTTTAGTTTAAAATTCACTATTTCCAATTTTTCAAATGATTAAAGACCATCTAATATACACTAAGCACTTAATCTCATTTTAAATAGTTTCATATTTTCCTTCAAATATATAACACATTCTTGATTTTTTCATCACTGTAGACTTAACAGTAGTTAAAATGTAGTTGCTGCTTAACAAATGTTTGATAACTGAAAAACCAAAGGCTTTTAATTATTAATTTTTAATTTCAATTAATTTTAATTATTATTTTTAAAACTTTTCTTCATGAGAAGCACAAGAGAACAGTGGAAAAGGCACTGGGCTGGGGATAAAAGAATACAGATTTGAATTCTGGCTCAGCCAATTCCTATCTGTTCCACCTGGGGGGGGGTTATCTTGCCTTTCCAAGAGTGAACTGAATTGGCTATAACACTGAGACAGCAACACCTTACTGCACATTGCTGGGAAAGTACCTCATATATAGAATGTAATTCATTGAGTGTTCGTTGAATTTGAATCATGATGCTGATGACTGTGTCATTATTATGAACGCATATCTTTCTGCTGTGCATTTGGCAAATATGCAGAACTGTCATGGATTCATACATATTTTCTGAGCTTCTACTCAGTATGTTGTCTACAGCTAAAACGACAATCTACAGGGAATGTTCTTGCCCATATAGACTGTTTCTGAAATTTACTGCCTTTAGCATAAAATACAGATTCCCTAAGGAAACACTGAAATGTAAGGGGATATCTAATCATGGTTAATTTTCATTTTCATTTCTCATCCATGTCCTGGATTGTTTCATGTGACCACCCAATTACAGTGGTCTCTTACTTCTGGTAGCTCCATCAAGATATTGAGCATAAAATGTGTTCTAAGACTGTTGAGTGCTGTGGGTCTGTACCTTAATGAGTAAAACTTCTTTAACATGTAGCTACTTCAAGATCTGGGGTCGTTTAACTTGTATATTGGGTTCAACAACAAATACAAGAATGTCCACTGAGTTACAACAAGTTTAAATAGAATCTTTAAAATATAAAAACATATATATATAAATATATATGTGTGTGTGTTCAAAGAATATTGTTCAGAGGGTTCACAAATAATTCACAGAAAAATTTAAATAGTAAAAATATACTCCTTCAGTAAGCAAATAGTGCCAATAAATTTCAGATAGGGATTAGGAAAAGAAACACAGCACAATATTATTAGGTGATCTAAATGTATTCCTTATTATGTGGTAAGTACTATGTTACAGTTTACATGCATTATCTCAAATAATCAATGCAGCTCTGTTAAGAAGGTACTAGTTTTCCAATTTTGTAAATAAGGAGAATGACTGTGTGAGGAGAAAGCATTTGTTTAAGATCACACAGCCAGTAAGTAGAGAAGCCAGCACTCAAAATCTGGTCACTCTGATTCTGGATACCTCAAAGCATAACCAATTTCAATAAAACTAAACAATTATGATAGAAGATAAACTCTCTGTGAATAAGCAAAAGTAACTCTTCATATCTATCATTTCAGAATAATGAAGTAAAGGCCAAATAAGTTGGTCAGTGACATGTGCTCAAGAAAAGAAGCAGGCAGTTATCCAAAGAATTTTATATATAATTTCCTTTTGTGAATATATTTCTCCAAAAAATACCCTCCTCTCATTCCACTGCAGACCAAGGTATAGAGCTATTAACTATGCTCTAAAATAAACACATCTGGGCTAATAAATTATAAGGAAGACATACACCAAAACTTGAAGTGATCCTAAAAATAAGCACAATAATATACAGCACTTATCACTCCCTTACTGGGTGTCTGGTACTTGGATTGAAACACTTTATAGGTGCTATCTCATTTATTCCTCACATCAATCTTAGAGGAAGATTCTAGCATCTCATTTTAGAGTTGATGAATCTGAGTCTTAGAAAGTACTATCTCCATGGATTCACTACTAAGTGAGTGGAGGCCTGACTCTTTGATTTTATGAATATAAAATATTTACACTCTCTCAGTAGTCAAAATAAGGAAGTGATAGTATGATCAGATTCTTGGATAAGAACTGTATGCAGCCTTCTTCAGATAAAATGGAATGACATGGCACTGACTTGTGTTGATGGTAAGAAGCACATGGATAAATGGGACAAAGAGAAGAAATATAAAGTTGCTACTAACACAGTTTAGAAAAAGAAGAATGGTTCCTAAGTTTAGTAAGAACAGTGCTATTAATAAAATATCTTTAAAGATTATTATTTTAGAACTTCAATTTGTACAATGTACATAAAGGTTTATGATTACTCCACTTATTTAATAAATCATATGAAATGAAATTTATATCCTCTTAATGTAGTTCTTCCATATAGTGGAAATTCTGGGCTTAATTGTATGTCATCCAGTGATTTAAAGGTTCAAGTAATTTGATTAGAAGTCATATATATAACAACATGTATTCCACCCTCCTTCCTGTCCTCTCTTCTTCTCTCTGTTGCGTCACTCAAAATTCAAGTTTTGAGCACTAATTATGTGCCAAGCTCTGTGTTAATCAGTAGAAATGTCATTTTACCAACATTTTACATTCAGCTGATCAATTACCAAAGATATTAATTTGAAAAGAGGTTACTAACAAGCCAAATATACATAAACATGTTCTCTTATAAGAAATACTCTATCAGTAAGATTTGGAAAACTTTATGATCCCCTTGATTTATTCATTTATTATCTCTATGTAATAGTATGCATAATGTTATTGAAGAGAATATGCAAACAATGTTATCTTGCCTCCTGGCCACTTATAGCTCTTATGTTCACAATATCCCTTAAGTCCTTTTATTATCTCTAAATTTTAGTTGCACTAGAGGAAAGGAGTTTTTGAAGGCAGCAGAACACACATCTTCCATTGCTCTTTAAATCAGTCAAAACCTTCAAATGCTTTAAGGAAATAGCTGTAGTTTTAAGGAAACCCTAACATAAGAGAGCACAGAAGCACTGGACCTGTGTCCAAACAACTTAGTGAAATTCAGTAAAGAACATTTAATTCTGGAATGAAAGGGTTATAAACATCTTCTTTAAATTTACCAGCTATTTGGAAAGTACAATGTACTGGCTTCTGTTCAAAAGAACAACACTTAATGCTAATAACACTGCCAAATTCCTCCTTTCTTCTATGCCCCTTTTCTTAGAGAAAGTGATTAAGAGACCAATTCCCATGCCAGCTGGATGCTCAAGAGCATCAAAGGTCCTCTATCAGGATTCGGAACTTGATATGGCTTAGAAACCACTACTCTAATAGATAACCTCCACAACATTATAAATCAAAGCCACATGACCACATTAAAATTCTATCAGCTAGTATCAATACCCTGTGGTTTATAAAGTACTGTTGACCTACCTCTGGGAGATGGCTGGAATAATACAAAATTCTGCTTTGGTTTGGGGGATACAGCTACATTTCACAATAGTGGGTTATTCATCCATAGCAAATAGTCAATTTTTCTCTATTATTGATTTTGTTTAATTGAAACCTTAGGAGAAAGGAAGAGGAAGCTCTAAGAGTTGAGGCAGAAACAGAAAAAGAAGGTAGGTGGTCACAATAGACATTTTACTATTTTGAACTGTTCCTGTTATCTGCTGATTATAATTGCAAAGAGCAAAAGCCTTCCTATATAATTTAAAATTGCGCAGCTTCTTAAAATTATAACTATACTTCAAATTCTTTACACCAACTAGACCATTGCATTTAAAACTTTTCAGCTGCAACCCACAGTAAGAAATATATCTGAAATCTCAACATAATACATACACACAAACACACACGAAATAAAGGTTTAATCAACCAATAGTCACCTTTATTATATGCAATGTCTTCTCATTTACTTTAGTCCAATTTATTTAAAAATACTTTTAGTACCCACTGCATTTTCTTCAAGATGCACTAGTAGATCAGGCCCCACAATTTAAATACACTGAACTATTCCAATGCATGTTTCTTAACCCACCTCTAAGACTTCTACAGGAATTAATTAAGACAAAGACTTTTGACTTATGGATTAAATAAAAAGTGCTTAAACTCTATAACCATGCAGACATGCAGATCCAACAAAGTATTAAAGACATTACAATTACCGAAATGTGAAACAATATTTTTTAAAAAGAACAAATGTGTTTATTCCTTCATTTATCCTTCCACTGATTCACTAATTCAAAAAAATAGTTGACATTGCCCTGATATATGCCAGGTTCTGTGCTAAGGTCCTAGTGGTGAACAACAGTCATCAAGTGACCTTACAAACCCAGGTGTTTTACCAAATTAAATTAATACAACAAAGATGTACAGAAAGTATGTTTTGAAAAAACATCAAAAAATTTCTTACTACCATTTAATTTCCTCAAGATATTTTAATTAATGTATTTTTTTGCAGTAGGTAAATAGCAGATTAATTAAAATCCAATTTGATAATGATTATGCCTATATAGAACAATCCTACATTTTATTCTCTACTAGTATGGGAAGTTCTTTTTTCTGCTGGTGAATCTGAAACATAAAATATTTGGAAAAATAGCATTAGACACAATTTTAAATATCCTCTAGAAAAGCCAAAAGGCAAGTAAGATGGTTTTCCTAGGGGAAAACAAGGCAAGTGATTTTTATTCTCTCTTACACACAGAAAGTGTCAATGACAATTCTTAATGCAGCTCCAAAACTTTTAGAGGGAGGCAGTGGCAGAGATCAAGTAGTTCAACTTCCCTCCCAATTCATAAATCCTCCCTAGAGAATCCTGTAGAAAGGGTCATTTCATTAATGATGGCTTTAAATTAACATCTCTTCTGCAAAAATTGTGGAGAAATGTACCAAAAGTAGAACTTGATGGTGATTGCTTTGTTTATTTTGAAGTTAGGCAACCACATAAATGTCTTTCAGAAAATGTTTCATGGAAGTTAGGGGGAAATTCACAATATCATCTAATAGTTAAAAAGGACAAAAAAAAATGTGTCCTCACTTCTCCCAAAAGTAACTTCCATTGGCCAATCACAGCCTCAAGACAGCTAATGTGAAAGATTGGGAAATGAAGTCTAAGAGATACTCTCTATTCCCTGCTCCCAATAGTAGTGATAGCTGGAGGCCACTAACACTCCTAGATTGAAGGTTCACTTAGCTTTTCTATGTAAGTTATGGGATGTGTATAACCTCTAGATTTATGCAATTTGAAACAGAATATGCTAATCAAAAGATTCAATTGGTTTGAGATACTAATTCCTACAAAGTTCAAATACTTGAAGAAGGGGCATTGTTATGGTCATAGTCTTCATAGGAAACTAGAAACTTTGATTAGCTCCCCAGGTATTAAGCTACACAAAGGAAAAGCCTTTAATTCCTATTGATTTCAATAGGCAACTGTAGGAATTGTCCAGCTTTTTTTTTTATCACATATCCAAAAGCAGGCTTTAGCCCTAGTTTCTTTGCACAGTCAAAAAAGACAGTATTATTGAATGAATAGCGATGTTATATATTTTTCTACTGAAATTGTGTACTCAACTATATATTTAACTCAAAGTTGACACATTTTACTGATGATTCCCACCATAATCTGAGTGTGGAAAAAGTCCCAATGTATCCATCTTTCTCCTTTTTAATATGCCTCAATGTTGTTATGTTTAACTTTTGTGCATGTCTACTTGAGCAACAATTACATAGAGTACTAATAAGCAACAATTATGGTGCCATGGACAAAGCAGTCATTCAATCAAATATAATTAAAATCAATGAAATTAGTAATTTCCACTATCAATCAAATATAATTAAAATCAATGAAATTATTAATTTCCAGTATCTATCAGGGTTCAACCAGCAAAACAAGCACCACTGTGGCTATTTAAATCAGAGGGAATTTAATGCAGGGAATTGATTACAAAGGGGATGAAAGATCTAAGAATCCAAACAGGTAATAGTGAGAAACTAGAAGTAGCAATAGCAGGAAGTCACTACCAGTCCTAGGTTGAAGGAACAAAAGAATGAGGCAGTCAACAGAAACCCAGGAGCCACATTATCCAATTGGATGTTGTAACAAGAAGTTCTGGGAAGATAGAGACACAGTTGGACATTGTTCAAAGCAATGAAGGAAGGGAGAAATACCCTCCCTTCTGTGTCCTCGCTTCTCCCAAAACTATCTTGCATTGGCCAGTCACAGCCTAAAGATAGTTGATGTGGAAGACTGGGAAATGCAGCCAAAGGGATTAGCTCCATCCCCTAATCCCAATGGCATTGAGTAGCAGAAAGATCTGGTCAATCGGACCCAGAACTGACACAGACCTTGATGTGAACATTTCTCTAAACTCTTCAGAAGTCAGGAATTGCAGAATTAACTTATTCCTGGGAGCTATTTAACTGTAAAGCTAATCTATTTAAAATAAGTAGTTCATTGTGCTCAAAGGTTGATGCAACCCCAACGGACATATCAAATGTTCTGAACTAAAGAGACTGCTCAAAAATAAATTTATCTAGGAAATTTGAAAATACTCTTTTGTTCATTAATATAATAATGTGTCCTGCTAGTGGAACAATTCTGCAAATCATTACAGGTAATGTCATACTTTAGTCCATATTCTGGAGCATATTCTTCCAAATTAATTCAGTGTGACAATCTATTTTTCCACCTTTTCTAAGAAGGAAAAAACCCTTAGAATATTTAAGGACACTATTTAACAAGCATATAAGCTTTAAAATAAAGCCTCAATGTTCTAAATGGAAAATGTCTATATAGCTGAAAAGAGTGTTTGGAAATTGTAATGCATCGATGTGTAGAAATGAATGACTCAAGAGACTATGTGAGACTCCCAATGATAATCCAAATGTACAACATAATTGATTTCCATTGCTATTGGTAAGTAAGCATTCCCAAACATAAATCTTTTACTTCATTGTATTCAATAGCATACATCCCGAACAAAAACTAGTTAATGTGGCTTAACATAAGGCAAAATGCGTTGGACAAATAGACTGAGAAGTAACAAATACTTGCCATATCCACTGAAGAATCTACCTCCTAAACTTTAGTGGCATCCAATGGCAATTTCTTCTATAAAAATTCATCCTAAGCTCTGAACAAGTCTTCCTCCTTATTATAATATCATAGTAGACTCTCTATTGCATTAAAATGACAGAATTGTGTTCAACTTTGCCAAGGAAAAAGAAGATACCACATTTAAGAAGAGAATCTCTCTTCCTTTGATTAAAGCATGACAAGCAGAGAATAGGATATTTTTAATTCATATCAGGAAGGTGGCTAAAAATGTACAAAATTCATACAGAGTTGTTGAAGTGGAAACAGGTTGAAAGAATTAGCTTAACAATGGCATGTGCTTTAAAAAATGTGCAGGCATTGGGAGAAAATAAATGAGGATGTTCCTCATTTTGTTCCAAAGAACATTAAACATAGAGTTGCTTATGTAACTGTGTTTTTTTAATGAGGTAAAAATAAAGTAAATCAATTTACAGTCAAGGAATTTCATAATTATGAAATAAAGTCATCTGAAATTATGTATTGGTGTGCCCCTTGATTCTCCAGGTCTAGAAATACTGGGTCCTGTGTGACCTATGTTATATATAGACGACCTATCACATCTCCCGTACTCTACTAACTCACCCCATGACACATTAACTTAGATCTTCCATGTACAAAAAAATGCAACTTGAAGAAAAAGCTAATTTCTCTATGCACAGATTTAACAAGCTTTGTTAGGCATAAAATACTACATGTATTTCACCTAGTAAAAATCTAAGTCTATATTTAAAAAGTTAATGAAAATATTGATTCTTGCTTATAGCAAATTATATTGTATTTTAAATATTCATGTATTTATTTAAAACCAAAACTTAAGTAAAAGAGGTATCAAGTGTTACAATATTAAATAGACGTGTCATTAAATACTTATGTTTATAAAGAAGGGCCAAATAGCTCAAGTGAATTCTTCAGAGGTTGAGTAGTGAATAGCGTTATTAGAAATATGGGGTTATTTGACATTTAACATATCGCTTCACCAACCTTAAAAGGCATAGTTAAAATAATAAAGATGTTGACTTTATTAAACAGGATTTCATTATGAGTCCTCTACTTAAGCTAAAGAGAAGATGACTTACAAAATGATGGACGTAGTTAGAAGATCAAAGAATTAATCTCCCTTGGATATTATAAACCCAGCAAAAGAAAGTTTTGTTTTTCTTGATTCTTTTCTCAGCAAGGGACATGCTGACACTTTGGAGATAGAAATGTATCATCTGAACATTAATCTTTGCTTTCATTAATGTAACCATAAGCAAAGAAGCACTGAATGGAACATTGGCACTCTCAGGTCTTTAACATTTAAAGTTGTTTGATAACAGTTATGCTACTATTTACTTTTTATAGACACTTTGAGGACTACATTACATTTATAATAAATAGAGTATATTCTGTAAAGCATAATAAATGGTATCATGTAACTCAGCAAATTGTTCTCTTGAACACTAGATTCATATACTTTGATTGGAGGAGAGGTATATGTTTGAAGGGCAGAGCTGGCTTTTTGTTTTCTAATGCATTAGAGAACATCACAAATGTGATTCTAAGTATCCAAAATAAAAATATAAAGCATAAATCTATGACATTACTTTTAATGAAAAATATGTCAACTGACTTATACATACTCAAATAGTCCTTAAGTTCTGTCTCTACTGGTCTATGAACAGAGCAAACATAAGATTAGCAGAAGAGTTATGGAAAAAAAATAACACAATTTAATATTTAAGAGAACTGAGAATTTTTTAGTAATTAAATTTGTTAAATTAGTTTAAAATATATGGAAAAGGTAAAAAGTTCATAAACTAGGATACTCCCTAGAGAATTACAGAGTTCTTATAAGCAAATTACTTTTGGTAAAAAGTAATGCAGATCCAATTTCTGTTTCATATGTCAAGAAATGATTCTGTTAATTAAACAAAAAAAATGTTTAATTTTTTTGTCTTTTCTCTTTCTGAGAAGACACAGAGTTTCTATTCTCTTGAAAAACTTTAAAAGTAAAAGGTTCCCTAAAATAAGGTATTACAACACTCAGGATATAACATATAAATGGATGAGGTGCAGAACACATAAAGTAAACAAGGACTGCACCAAACCAACAACATTAGAAAGATATTGTTACCACATGTTAAAGAAGCTTCACTGTTGGTGGCAATAAGTGAACTAAATATAGGTCTGCCAGAAACAGAATGTAGGTCCAGCTATTTTAAAGAACATAGTATTTATTAGAATGTTGTTTAGGAAACAAAATGTCAAGATAGAGCAATCAAAAGACAAGCACTTTGTCAAACACTTTAGGATAAAAATGTTAATGCTTATAACAAATAAGCCATGAGCTGCTACAGAACATATAGATTTCAGCTCCCATGATATGTGCTTGCAGTCTTTGAATATAGTGTTTTATCCTTACCACTATTGTTCAAACTTTAAAAATAAACTTAATACAAAGAACATAAATATGGGTTTAATTTATATCCTTTATAATGTGCTTTTCAAAGACTTCTTCATTGCTACCAGCAAGAGTAAAGTATTTTACTTGGTTATAACAAACTGTCACTTTTGCATACATCCACTAGAATTCTATGTTTACATCAAATATAGACAAGGTATATTAGAAAAACATATTATTAATTTATATAAGAAAATATAATGCTTTATCCAAATTTAGCCTCAAAAGATTGTTTTGGTAGGTGTAAGTCATACCACACCCACATCATTAAATTTAAAATATATTGCATAATTCAAGCAGAAACATATTCTACACTCTTTCACCTTAAGCATTCCATGTAAACTGACTTTGTGCAATCTACACTTAAAAGCTAACTACCACCCAGTGGAGAGAAAGAGGATCTTTCAGGGAGATTTGAGGTGTATGTCAGGTAGGGATGCCAGAGAAAGAAAGGAGGGCAATGGGAAAAGAAGGAATAAGGGTTTTTTGTTTTTTGTTTTTTAGTCTTGTTTAGATCTAATCACTGCTGACCATCAATTTATGTTTTAATGGGAAAGGAAATGTGCCCAGAAGCTCACTCTGCACTGTTGTTTAGGGTTAAAATCAGCCTATGGATATTCATTAGTGACAAACCTTTCAATACTCAAGCTTAGGGAAAACAAGGAAAAATGGGAGAGTGAGAAAAACGAGTAAAACTGAAAATGGACTGGGGAAGGAAGAGGAGAGACAGAGAGAGACTGATAGTGTGTACACATGTGTGAGTGACAGTGTGTGGAACAGTGAAGGAGTGTGTGCCTTTTAGGCAGTGAAAGAGAATCTGAATGTGAAAGTGCTTGTTAGAGCATAGAAGTACCAACATGTGTGAGGATGTGAGATAGAGTATGTGATGGAGTGTGTTGATGAAAAAGAGATTTGTGAGGGTGAGAAAATGATACTGGAGGGGAGAAGAGGAAATATGCATGTGTGTGTGACAAGGAGGAAAAAGGGGGATGGGGAGAGAGATGGGAAATGGAGAGGGAGTCAAAAAAGGGTAGACAAGGCACAGAACAGGGACCTTAAAGAGGAAGAAAAATGGGGAATGGAGAAAAAGGAAAGAGTGAAGAGGTCAGAAATTAGAGTGGTGGAGATACATAGGGAATGAGAGAAATGAGAAAATTAAAAAGAGGAAGAGAACAGAGAGGAAAATAGATATAATGGAGAGAAAAGAGGGTAAGAAAGAAATGGAAACAGAAAAAGTAAGAGGAAGGAGAAAAGGGGGAAGAAGGGAGAAAGCAGTAAGAGGAAAGAAGGAAAACTGAGAGGAAAGAAGAGAAATCTGAAATTGAGCTTAAGTGTCCAAATGAGAGGGAAAATAAATGGGAGCAGATAGCCAGCAGTTTGAAAAAGTCGCTTATGCTACAGTCAAATAGAAACAAACCTGATAAACTTGTCAGACTCTCCAAGAGTACACCATGACAATAAAACATAGACCTTGTGAATTGAGTTTCAAAGTGGCACCTGCCCCTCCTTCTAAACCTCACACTTCACTCATCCCGGGGCCACTTGGCGTTCTGGCAAAGTGCTTTAGCGTCACGAGTCCAGCTTGCTACCTGCCCCAGTGTATAGGCACCGGGGCTCCGGGAAGAGTCAGCGCCTGGATTTCTTGAGACGTGGTCTTTTATGGTGATCACCACCAGCATTATTACTCGGTTTAAGAAGAAGGCAAGGAGGGTGGAAAGAGAAACAGAAAGATAGACTGAGACAAGTACGAAAAGCACGCCGTTTTTCCTACCTAAGCACCGCCGTGTCCCCTTTTCTGACCATCATGTTGTCCACGGCCGCCCAGGGGAAGTCCACACTCTGTCCAGCCGGGAGGCAAGAGGGTAGCAGGCAGCACAGGCTGAGGAGCACCGCCGCCAGCCACTGGTTCGAGCAACAAGCACCCTGCACCAACAGCATCATGTCCATCCCTGCTAGGGCTGCTCACTCTCCAGCAGCTTTCAGCTCGCACTCCCCCACCCTCTAGTGCTGGCGAGTCTTCCCGGGAACCGGGCGGCGCGCCACAGGATTTTTTTTTTTTTTTTTTTTTTGGTGGGTGGGTGGGTTTCTTTTCTTTCTTTCTTTCTTTCCCCCCAGTTGTTGGGTGTTGTTTCTCTCTTTTTTTGCCTCCCCTCCTCCTCCTCTTCGCTTTCCCTCCCTCCCTCCCCTCCCACCCCCTGGCACCACACTACACCTCCTCTTGGTTGCTTTTGGCCGCGTCCGGAGTGTGTCTAATTCTCGGGCGGCTCGCACACCATCTAGCGAGAAGGCGAGCGCGCCGGCGAGTGAGGGAGGAGGCGCGGCGGCGGCGGAGGCAGGGCGAGCGGCGGCAACAATCGCAGCAGCAGCAGCAGCAGCAGGAGTAGAGGCAGCGCCGGGCGCAGCGGCGGCCGCCGGCCCCCGGGCTCGCGCGCGTTGCCAAGCGGCCGTTTCCTTAGCAACCCCGCCCGGAGACTGGTGATGGAGCAGGGGGGTGGGGGGAGAGGGGGAAAAAAAAAAACAGGAAAGAAAGAAAACGAAAAATAAGAAAAAAAATCAGGGGTAGATATATCACAATTATGCAAACTGAGGGGGGAAGAGAGATGCCTCCTGCACAGAACGCTTTCCTTTCTGTCGTATACACTACAGTGATGCTTTGCTGGAAAAAAAAAGTATCTTGTCGGGGCTAGGGCAAGGAGGGCAGAGGGGCGCTTTCCCTCTCCAGTGCGTTTTACCTCTCAGGCACCATAAGTTTAAAGTCCTCCCAATTTGTGGTTGGCGCCATCATGACGCCGGCGGCTGTGAGTTTTTTTACCTTATATCAGCGGCTGCATTTCAGTTGACGAGCGGCCAACTAGTTCTCCCTTTACTCCTTTTCGGGAATAGGCAGAGACGATAGAAGGGGGCTGATTTTTGCGGTGAAACGCAGGGGTGCAAGGCTTTGCGCTACAACAGAGTGCATGGCTGTAGGGTCAGTCAATAAGGATTAGAGGACGCCACCCTCTTCTCTGTGCATGTTGACACTAAGTTGTTCGTCTGTGTTGGGGGCGACGGTATGGTCAGTGAGGAGATGGAAAGAGAGAGTAGTATGCGCGCGCGCGCGCGTGTGTATAGTATGCGCACGCGGGTGCGTGTGCGCGGTTCTGCACGCGCTGGGGGTGCGCGCAGGGGCCTGTGCGCGCGCGGCACGCAGGCGCGCTGGGAGGGACCGGACGAGTAGTGCTGGGATGCAGAGTCCGGGAGATTCTGCAATCAAGTGTTTTAATTGTGTAGAACCAGGCAGTCCTCTTATGTAAGAGGCAGTTTAACCCGTTTGAGCCTATCAGGCAATGATCAGCGCATCCGAATCAAAGCAGGGCACAGTTATTGGATTTAACGAGTCACAAGGTTATATTGTTCAACATCCTCCAAACCAGGTTGAGCAGGCTTCCTTCTCCGCGGCGCAGAGCGGCAACCCCTGCTTCCCATGCCGCAGCCCCTTCGCCGTTCGCCGGGCAGCTCTGGGTCGCTGCCCAGGCCCACCGCAGAGTGGGGTGCTGCGCATGCTGTCGCCCGCTACCCTTTTTTTTTTTTTTTCTTCTCCCTTTCCGAACTCGTTTCCAGATTCAAGATCCCTTAGCTATTCCGGGCCATTTGCAAATCAATGAGAAAACCGAGTCAATAACAGTTTTCACAATCAATCTTGTTCAGCGAGGAATTGGGGAAGCAGCGGCAAAGTGAGGGAGAGAAATAATTAAAATATAAACCCCCATCCTCTCTGATTCTTCCCTCTCCGCCCACCCCCCACCCCCCACTTCTATCCCTCTTGAGCAATCTTTGAAAAAAGATTTTCTTCGCCTGACCCCAGCTCTTCCTCCCTAGGAAAAACTATATAAAGCAAAACCTCGAACATCCCTAACTCGTTTCAATAACGTTAGCAGGGTCCTTTGGCAAAGCGCAGAGAAGCAATAATCTCTGCAGGGGTCAGCATCCGGCTGCCTCCCCAGACTGAGCTCTTTACGAAGCAGGCAGGGAGTCGTTTTGCTTGGCAGTAGCGGTGCTCAAGATGATTTTTATCGCTGCGCATAAGAGTATATGGGAAATGGGGAGGGTTCCCATCACTGTGAATACCCAGACTGACTGATCGAAGAGACCATAACCAGTAACACCTCCCAGCTGAACTGACACTTCAAGGCTCAGCAATTAACCCAGACGTTTGCAGCAGGAGTTACCGATGTGATTAGTATTCAGTCTTAACTCTCAAAAACGGCTTGGAAATTGAGAGTGCAATAGTATTCAACCGCATTTTGAAACATCAATAAAATGTTAGTCATTTGCGGATAAATGAAAACATTTTCTTTGCTGTCTGGGATGCGAGAGAAATAATTGTCAAATGGCAGACTCGCTAATTTTGATGCCAAATGCCTAGATAACACTGTCATCTTGTTAGCGTTTTTCTTACTCACGTGGCATTACTGGTAGATAAAGCTTAAAATTATCTAGGGTAAGCGGGGAATTAGAAGAATTGATATGTCACATACATGGACAAAACTATGCAGTATTATTTAGTATTTTCACTAGAAATTATCTTCATCCTATTGGAAAGAAGAGGAGAGCACAGCTTCCGGCATTGTGACTCAGTTCAGTGCTATTTTATGCAGAGATGAGGTGCCATCGTTTTCTAGTACAAGCTATGAAAAGCATCCTTTCGTAAATGCTGTTTGCCAGAGATCTGACTTCTTCAGTGTCCTCAGGGAAAAGGAAAAGAAAAAGAAACAGGAGGGGGGATTTCTTTGACCAGGGATGGAGCTATGCAGCAGTTTTAATATGTACAACAACCCTTCAGGCTTGTAAACAGAAACTGCAACCACTTCTATTTAAAGGCAAAGAGTTTGTTTTCCTTATTTCTTTCAGTTTTTATATCAACTTACTGTCACTGGTCATAAAGCACTCAACTCTCACTACACCCATCTAAAGGAAGAAAAAAAAAAAAAGAAACCTAGTTTATAGATAGAGACTATTTTATACATAGGTCACTAGTCTTTAAAGTGAGTGCAAGAATGTGTGTGGAGAGCAGCCTCCCTGACCACTTGTACTTCTGCTGTCCTTCTGACTAGAGAGGAAAAAGATTATAAAAGATTTCATGGCTTTCTTTTCCTCCCACCCTTTCTAAGGGCATATGTCTGAGAGGACTGTACAGGGTTTCCAGTATTTGCTTTTGAGATTCTTTATTTCTTCCAAGCAGAGGGTCAAATCCTGGTAGTCTTGGCTCCATTTGAGGGAAAAGTAGAATAAAAACAAACAAAATCAACAGAGAGAGAGAGAGAGAGAGAGAGAGAGAGAGAGAGAGAGAGAGAGAGAGAGAGAGAAAGGG